>CAUYQU010051050.1:0-15871 GCA_963574635.1 Cheracebus regulus
TGTTATTTTTTTTTTTGATATTTAATATTTTTATAGATTGTTTGTGTGTGTGTGTGTGTGTGTGTGTGTGTGTGTGTGTGTGTGTGTGTGTGTGTGTGTGTGTGTGTGTGTGTGTGTGTGAGAGAGAGAGAGAGAAAGGAAGAGTAGGAGGAGAAGGAAGAGGAGAAACAGTAGCCAAACAAGTAGGAAGGTAGATATTAAGAACCATTTGGAAATGGGGAGATTAATAGGCTCAAGGTCAGGAAATTACTATCTTCTGACAATATAGTTCACTTAAAGGTTTATTCTATGTGCTGGGGAAAAAGAGAACTGGAACTTATCTTTGATTTAATCAACGTCTTAGCTAAATTGGCCATTGGTCATTGAAGTAGGGTATCTAGTGTTTAAGAGCAAAGGCTGTGACTAGTTGAACTTTAATGCTCCTCAGCACCATGCATAGTGCCTTGGGAACAAGGGCACATACTCAGGGAGGAAGAAACTCATGGGAAATTGTGATAAAATGAAGCAATGTAAAGTTTTTGTGAAAAATACTGAGAGAAGATATTCAGTGTCTAGAAAAGTCAATTACAAACAAAGGTCTTTATCTTTACCAGAAAAACTACTTTGATGTGTTTCTGGTCTGTAATTTCAAAACTATTCATACAAATTTATTATAAAGTTATAGAATATTTTTAAAGAGTTGAATTTTCTGAATAAAGTAGCTAGTGTTGCTTCATTTTATATTCTTTATTTTAACTGTAATTAAGGGGAACTTAGAAAAATGATTGAGTTTATATTAGAACAGAAATGATTTCAAATTTGATTATAGAGTTTTTTAAAAAGGAAAAAGGGATTGGTATTAATTAGATAAGAGGAGAAAGAGTAGGCTGTCTTCTCACCTTAATTATGTGAAGAGCTAGTTAATGGACAGTTCTAACTCAGTAAACTATCAAGTGGGAAGGCTTAAGTTCATTTGTCTGATCTTAATGAAGTAAGATATTTTTGTAAGATCATTACACAATGATTTATACAACCAGATTAGTATATTAAATATCTTAAGAGTAGAAGAGTATATTTATTGATAAAATTATTTGTGAACTGTTCTGGGAAGTCTCTGTGGCCTGTTTGTTATTGTAAATTTCTACATTTTCCTGAAAGCATTATTTTAAGCTAATATTTATAGATGGGTGAAATATTATATGTGCTCAAATAGTTTTGAATTAGGAGAGGTAAAAATTAAGAAATTATTGTTGAATTTGGAAAAAAAAATGTTTACTTAAGAAATAGAAGCATGTATTATAATGGTAAATTAAGATGGTATACACACACACACATACACACACACAACTTTTCCTTGATAAATGATAATTATCTTCTCTCCTAGATTATCATATAAATTAATATGTAGTTGCATTTGAATTAGATATCCATTTGAATTTTAGTGTGATTAATTAATTAGACTGTATTTTTAAGGAAAAATTATTAGTCAATGAAATGCAGTCAGCTAGAATTCACAATACCTTTCTTCTTTCTGAACAAGTTATAAAAATGGCTGGAATGACTTTCATTCCCCAGTTGGTGCTCATCATGTAATGTTCATACTCTAAAAACATGTTTCTGTAGTCATGAAATAACTTCTAGCTTTTAGTTAAGGATGTCTTAAAGAAAATCCTCTCAATCTGAATCTTTCTTATAGTTTAGTAACAAATACATCCAGGCTTCTAGTAACATGTCTTGGCTCTTGGTCTCTACTTAATTAAGACTGCATCATAATAATGGTTACATTGGTAAATTCCCTTGGTGATTTAGAAAGGATATACTGCCACTTATCCATTAATAATGTAATCTGAGCCATAGTTTTTTCCTAAGAAACTTGGATCTTACGTTTAGTATTTTCATTTAGTTCAACAAACATTAATTGAGCATTCATTATTTGGCAATTGTTATGCATATGGAAATCTAATGATACAGAAGTGGATGCAATCTTATTTCAGCTCCCAAGGAAGGTACAATGTTAATGTCTGAGGAGCATCAGATATCTCAATAAATGACTCTTAATATGGTGGTTTTTTTTTTTTCTTGTAGTCTGCATAATGATGGCTAGCTCTGGTCAAAGAAGTAATGACCTGAAGTAGGCCAGTGAAATAGGAATTAAATGAATATGAGAAATGTTTCAGAGGTAGGATGATAGATGTTACTAACTGATGAAATATGAGGTATGAGGTGGGTTGAGGGAGCTATGAGAGAAAGCAAGAAATCAAAAATGTCCATAAATCCTACCTTGGACAAGTGAGTAGAGTTGCTATTAATTAATATGAGAAAGTGGAGAGAAAGAGCACATTTTTGGTGGGGGCTAAATAATTCCATACACTAGGATCCTTTTGAATTTGAGGTTTTTCAGGTGGTTTTGTCTAGCAGACTTGAAAATGTGATCTGATTCTAGAGGTATTTTGATATTAAAGATAAATACTTGGAAACTATTAATGTTTGGGTGTTAGTTGAATTCATGGGGATGGATGCAACAACCTAAGGAGTGCAAGTATGAGAGGAAGTCTGTCTGCAGACTGAACATTTCAGGATTGGATAGTGGCGAAAGAACCTTCAAATTAGGCAGAGGAAGAGTAGTTAGAAGTAGAATGGCAGAGAGTATTCTTAAGGAGTATTGGGAGCAACTGTTTAAAGAAGAAAGTAATAGCAACAGTTTCAAATGCTGCAAAGATGTCTTGTTGAATGAAGACTCTTGCAATATTCACTCAAAAAAGATCATTCATTCCATCCATCCTTCCATCCTATTGATTAGCCAGGCACTGTTATGCTGGAGATGTACACAAAATAGAACTTTCTGCCTTCATGGAACTTATTTTTTAGTGAAGGGCAACTAAAGGAATGGATGCTTCTCAGTGATAGCATCCAGTCCTCAACTGACAGACTATATACTTATTTACTTTCTGTCAGTCAAGTAAGTAAATAAGTATATAGTCTGTCAGTTGAGGACTGGATGTTATCACTGGGAAGATGACCTTTGGATAAAGATCCAAAGGAGAGAAGTCCTGTGGGTAGAAAGTATTTCAGAGAGAAGGGATAACCAGTGTAAAAACGCTGAGGCAGGAGCACACCTGGGAACTGTAGGAACAGCAAAGGACAGTGTATTGGGGCAGAGTGAGTGAAGGAGAGGTGAGTTGAAATTGGAAGGTAAAGAAGGTCAGATCATGTAGGGCTCTGTAAGCCATGGAAAGGACTTCTGCTTTCAGTCTGAGTGAGGTAGAACACCATTAGAGGGTTTTGAGGAATGTGTTATATGAGTGATCATTTTAACAGGCTCATTCTGGTTGCTAAGTAGTGAATAGACTGCGGAGGGTATGAATGAAAACAGGGAAAAAACAGTTGGTAGACTTCTGTAATAATCCAGTTTAGACACTGTTGTTTCTTTGATCAGCTGTGATGTTGGTAAGAAGTAGTTGGATTTGGGTTATGTTTTGAAGGTAGAATCATTATGATTTGCTGAAGGGTTGGATGTAGGGTTGATACAGAGTTAAGGATGATTTCAAGCTTTTGGACTGAGAAAATTGAATGAGGAAATGGAGATAGGGAATATGGAAGTGGAGGGAATATCAGACCCGAGTATTGGACATATTTGATTTAAGATGCCTATTAGCTAGCCAACTGGAAATGTCAAAGAGGCAATTGCATATACAAGTCAAGATTTCAGGAGAGAGATCTGGACTGGAGAGAGAAAATCGGGAGCCATGATGGTTAGTAAAGTCATGCAAGTGATGAAATTATTTAAAAAGTGAATGTAGATAGAAAATGAAAAGATCCACTCCTGAAGTACCTTAATGTGTACCGATCAGTAAGATGAAGAAGAACCTGCAAAAAAGACTGAGAAGGAAACAGTGAAATAGGAAGAAAACTAAATTGTTTAATTTGGCAAATAGGATATTATTGACGCACTTACCAAAATCAGTGTTAGCAGAGTGGTAGGAATATAAGCCAACAGTCAGTGGGCTTACATTTTAAATTGGAGATAAAGTGGAACTAGTGATTATATATTCATATGTATCTACCAAATTTGTTGGTGAACAAAAGCCAGAAGATGATAGATCACTCAGGATGAGGTACAATTAAGACATGATTGTTTCTTGGAATGGGAGAGGCAAACATTTTTATAGGCAGAAGGGCCAAAAATGTGGAGTACATGGAAAATGTTGCCTAGCTGAGGTAGAAAGGACATTTTCAGAGCACCCTGTGTCTTGGTTTGAAATGATAGAAAAACATAATTTCCACTCAGGAACTGGAATGATGGAGCTGCCATAATTTGATGTAGAAAGACTTCTAGGGGTTTCCATCTACTCATAGTTAAAGCAGAAGTCTTTTCTACCGAAACAGTGAGAACAATAACAAGGATTGATTAAAACATCAATGATTTTGAGGATAAAGGAAAAATAGTTTTGTTTGTTCATTTAACAAACCGGTATTGACCATTGACCATGTCCCATGTGTGATTTTACATTCTAGAAATTTGGAGTGAGCCAAATAGATACATTTAATATTACCCTAATGTGGATTATGTTCTAGTAAAGGATAGAGGAGTATGTGTCTGAAAGCTCTGTTCTGAGTGGAGGAGGCAGCAAGATTACCTCTTGACAGAGTGATAATTGGGCTCAGATTGACTTCTGAGGAGAGTAGTAATGGTTTGTATTACTTGCTGAGGGTCTGTGAGAAAAGAACCCAGGAGAGACTGGGGCCACATACTTGTTCAGGCAACTTGGTAGGCAGAATTTCACTTTCAGTGCTTCACAGCCTAGAAAAAGATATGAAGAAAGTAGATGGCCTGATGGGACAGGATTGGGAATTGTAAGGAATATGGAAACCTGACAGACCAATATCCAATGTGATTTATATTTTACTTTATTTAATTTTAATTCACAGTTTAAATAACCTAATTCTAAAGAAAGGGTATTAGAAAATATTAGTGCTGTTTGTTTAATTGAAATTCAAGAATTCATAGGAAATAGTCATAAATATACAGTGGTAAGTTAAATAAACTCTTATTTTCTACTTCTTGCTAGCAAGTAATTATATGTCTATTGTTCTTCTGACCACTGTGATGTTGGTAAGAAGCAGCTGAATTTGGGTAATAGTTTGAAGGTAGAATCATTATGTTTTGCTGAAGCACTGGATGCAGGGTTGAGACAGAGGTAAGGATGATTTGAAGCGTTTGGACTAAGAAACTTAAAGGATGAAGTTGAAGATAGAGAATATGGGGGTACCTTTCTGAATAATACCTTTCTGATTAACAATACTCTAAATTTTCTATGCCAGAAAATGACAATTCATCTTGCAATTTGAAGTTTTTACTATATTAGTGTATTCTAGCCTATTTTGATTCTACTGAAATATTTTAGCTTGAATTATTTATGAGGACATAACCAGTATAGCAAGGGGTTCAGGACATTAGTGTTTATTTCTGGAATATGAGTTCTCTGACATCAATCCTATGTCAAGTTAGATTGACACTACTCTAGCTGTGGTAAAAACATACATTTAAGCTCATTTATTTGTCTTCCTAATTTAATGAATCTTCTTTATATTTTTTTTTATAGTGTAGTTACTTATTTATTTTTTTGAAAATTTTTTAAATTTTACATTATGTGCATACTATATCTGGCATTTCTCCCCAGGTTATCCCTCCCCACCCTCCCCATCCCCTGATGTCTCTCCCCTAACCCGCCCAACTGCTCCCAGTGTGTGATGCTCCTTTCTCTGAGTCCATGTGTTCTCATTGTTCAACACCCACCTATGAGTGAGAACATGCGGTATTTCGCTTTCTGTTCTTGTGTTAGTTTGCTGAGAATGATGGTTTCCAGATTCATCCAAGTCCCTACAAAGGACACGAACTCATTGTTTTTTATGGCTGTGTAATATTCCCTTGTGTATATATACCACATTTTCTTTGTCCAGTCTATCATTGATGGGCATTTGGGTTGGTTCCAGGTCTTTGCTGTTGTACACAGGGCTGCAATGGACATACATGTGCATGTGTCTTTATAGCAGGAATGATTTATAGTTCTTTGGGTATATACCCGGTAATGGGATTGCTGGGTCAAATGGAATTTCTATTTCTAGGTCCTTGAGAAATCACCACACTGTCTTCCACAATGGTTG
This sequence comes from Cheracebus regulus, assembly GCA_963574635.1. NCBI lineage: Eukaryota > Metazoa > Chordata > Mammalia > Primates > Pitheciidae > Cheracebus > Cheracebus regulus. The sequence continues at coordinate 6,145 of CAUYQU010051050.1, forward strand.
AACTAATTTACACTCCCACCAACTGTGTAAGAGTGTTCCTGTTTCTCCACATCCTCTCCAGCATCTGTTGTCTCCAGATTTTTTAACGATCACCATTCTAACTGGCATGAGATGGTATCTCAATGTGGTTTTGATTTGCATTTCTCTAATGACCAGTGATGATGAGCATTTTTTCGTATGTTTGTTGACCTCATATATGTCTTTTGAAAAGTGTCTGTTCATATTCTTCGCCTACTTTTGAATGGTTTTTTTTTTTTCTTGTATATCTCATTTAGTTCTTTGTAGATTCTGGATATTAGCCCTTTGTCAGATGGGTAGATTGCAAAAATTTTTTCCCATTCTGTTGGTTGCCAGTTCACTCTAATGATTGTTTCTTTTGCTGTGCAGAAGCTCTGAATTTTAATTAGATCCTATTTGTCTATCTTGGCTTTTATTGCCATTGCTTTTGGTGTTTTAATCATGAAGTCCTTGCCTATCCCCTATGTCCTGGATGGTTTTGCCTACATTTTCTTCTAGTGTTTTTATGGTGTTAGGTTTTATGTTTAAATCTTTAATCCATCTGGAGTTAATTTTAGTGTAAGGTGACAGGTAAGAGTCTAGTTTCTGCTCTCTGCACATTGCTATTCAGTTTTCCCAACACCATTTATTAAGCAGGGATTCCTTTCCCCATTGCTTGTTTTTGTCAGGTTTGTCAAAGATCAGATGGTTGTAGATGTATGGTGTTGCTTCTGGGGCCTCTGTTCTGTTCCATTGGTCTATATCTCTGTTTTGGTACCAGTACCATGATGTTTTGATTACTGTAGGCTTGTAGTATAGTTTGAAGTCCAGCAGTGTGATACATCCGGATTTGTCCTTTCTGTCTTGCCTATGCAGGCTCTCTTGTCATTCCATATGAAGTTTAAAGTGATTTTTTCTAGTTCTGTGAAGAAGGTCATTGGTAGCTTGATGGGGATAGCATTGAATCTATAGATTACTTTGGGCAGTATGGCCATTTTCATGATATTAATTCTTCTTAACCATGAGCATGGAATGTTTTTTCATTTGTTTGTGTCCTCTCTTATTTTGTTCAGCAGTGGTTTGTAGTTTTCCTTGAGGAGGTCCTTTACATCCTTTGTTAGTTGTATCCCTAGATATTTTATTCTTTTTGTAGCAATTGTGAATGGGAGTTCACTCTTGATTTGGCTCTCTGTCTGTTATTGGTATATAGGAATTCTTGTGATTTCTGCACATTGATTTTGTATCCTGAGACTTTGCTGAAGTTCCTTATCAGTTTGAGAAGATTTTGGGCTGAGACGATGGGGTCTTCTAGAGACACAATCATGTCATCTGTAAACAGTGACAGTTTGACTTCCTCCTTTCCTAATTGAATACACTTTATTTCTTTTTCTTGCATGATTGCTCTGGCTAGAACTTCCAATACTATATTGAATAGGAGTTGTGAGAGAGGCCATCCTTGTCTAGTGCCTGATTTTAAAGGGAATTCTTCCAGCTTTTGCCCATTCAGCATGATATTGGCTGTAGGTTTGTCATATATAGCTTTTATCATTTTATGATACATTCTGTCAATACCTAGTTTATTGAGAGTTTTTAGCATAAAGGGCTGTTGAATTTTGTCAAAGGCCTCTGCATCATCTATTGAGATAATCATGTGGTTTTTGTCTTTGGTTCTGTTTATATGATGGATTACGTTTATGGATTTGCATATGTTTAACAAGCCTTGCATCCCTGGGATGAAGCCTAATTGATCTTGATGGATAAGCTTCTTGATGTGCTGTTGCAATCTGCTTCCCAGTATTTTATTGAAGATTTTTGCGTTGATGTTCATCATGGATATTGGTCTGAAGTTTTCTTTTTTAGTTGGGTCTCTGCCTGGTTTGGTATCAGGATGATATTGGTCTCATAAAATGAGTTAGGGAGGATTCCCTCCTTTTGTATTGGTTGATACAGTTTCAGAAAGAATGGAACCAGTTCCTCTTTGTACGTCTGGTAGAATTTGGCGTGAACCTGTCTGGACCTGGACTATTTTTGGTTGGTAGGCTATTGATTGCTGCCTCTACTTCAGCCCTTGTTATTGGTCTATTCAGGGTTTCAACTTCCTCCTGGTTTAGTCTTGGTAGAGTACAAGTGTCTAGGAATTTATTTATTTCTTCCAGGTTTACTGGTTTATGTGCATAGAGCTGTTGTAATCTCTGATGGTAGTTTGTATTTCTGTGGGATCAGTGGTGATATCCCCTTTATCATTTTTCATTGCATCTATTTGATTCTTCTCCTTTTTCTTTTTTATTAATCCGGCTAGCGGTCTATTATATTGATCTTTCCAAAAACCCAGCTCCTGGATTTATTGATTTTTTTTTTTGAAGGGTTTTTTGTGTCTCAGTGTCCTTCAGTTCTGCTCTGATCTTAGTTATTTCTTGTCTTCTGCTAGTTTTTGAGTTTTTTTGATTTTCCTCCTCTAGCTCTTTTAATTTTGATGATAGATTGTCAATTTTAGATCTTTCCTTGTTTCTCATGTGGGCATTTATTGCTATAAATTTCCCTCTTGACACTGCTTTAAAGGTGTCCCAGAGATTCTGGTAAGTTGTATCTTCATTCTGATTAGTTTTGAAGAACATCTTTATTTCTGCCTTCATTTCATTGTTTATCCAGTCAAGACTCCGAAGGAAGTTGTTCAGTTTCCAAGTGGTTGTGTGGGTTTGAGTGTGCTCTTAATCCTGAGTTCTAGTCTGATTGTACTATGGTCTGATAGACTGTTTGTTATGATTTCTGTTCTTTTGCATTTGCTGAGGAGTGATTTGCTTCCAATGATGTGGTCAATTTTAGAGTAAGTGCAATGTGGTGCTGAGAAAAATGTGTATTTTGTGGATTTAGGGTGGAGTGTTCTGTATATGTCTATTAGGTCCACTTGGTCCAGCTCTGCATTCAAGTCCTGAATGTCCTTGTTAATTTTCTGTCTTGTTGATCTGTCTAATATTGACAGTGGAGTGTTGAAGTCTCCCACTATTACTGTGTGGGAATCTAAATCTTTTTTTAGGTCGTTAAGAACTTGCCTTATGTATCTAGGTGCTCCTGTGTTGGGTGCGTATATATTTAGGATAGTTAGCTCTTCTTGTTGGATTGATCCTTTTACCATTATGCAGTGTCCTTCTTTGTGTCTTTTGATCTTTGTTGATTTGAAGTCCATTTTGTCAGAGATTAGGATTGCAACCCCTGCTTTTTTTTGTTCTCCATTTGCTTGGTAAATCTTCTTCCATCCCTTTATTTTGAGTCTTTGTGTGTCTTTGTATGTGAGGTGGGTTTCCTGAATACAGCACACCAATGGGTTTTGACTTTTTATCCAGTTTGCCAGTCTCTGTCTTTTGATTGGGGCGTTTAGGTAATTTACATTCAATGTTAATATTGTTATGTGTGAATTTGATCCTGCCATTTTGTTACTGGCTGGTTTTCTTTCCTGTTAGTTGACTCGTTTTCTTCATTGCATTTTTGGTCTTTGCCAACTGGTTTGCTTTTGCGGTGACTGGTACTTGTTCCTTTCCATGCTTAGTTTCTTTCAGGAGCTCTTGTAGGGCAGGTCTGATGGTGATGAAATCTCTCAGTAATTGCTTGTCCGTAAAGGATTTTCTCTTTCACTTACAAAGCTTAGTTTGGCTGGATATGGGATTCTGGGTTGAAAGTTCTTTTCTTTAAGAATGTTGAATATTGGCCACCACTCTGTTCTGGCTTGTAGGGTTTCTGCTGACAGATCTGCTGTGAGTCTGATTGGCTTCTCTCTGTGGGTGACCTGACCTTTCTCTCTGGCTTCCCTTAGCATTTTTTCCTTTATTTCAACCCTGGTGAATCTGACAATTAGGTGCCTTGGGGTTGCTCTTCTTGAGGAATATCTTTGTGGAGTTCTCTGTATTTCTTGAATTTGAATGTTGGACTGCCTTGCTAGGCTTGGGAAGTTCTCCTGGATAATATCCTGGTGAGTGTTTTCCAGCTTGGATTCATTCTCCCCATCATATTCAGGTACACCAATCAAGCGTAGATTAGATCTTTTCACATAATCCCATATTTCTTGGAGGCTTTGTTCATTTCTTTGCACTCGTTTTTCTCTTATCTTGCCTTCTCTTTTTATTTCATTGAGTTGATCTTCAATCTCTGATATCCTTTCTTCTGCTTGATCGATTCGGATATTAAAACTTGTGTTTGCTTCACGTAGTTCTCGTGCTATGTTTTTCAACTCCATCAAGTCATTTATGTTCTTCTCTAAGCCAGTTATCCTAGTTAGCATTTTGTCTGACCTTTTTTCAAGGTTTTTGATTTCTTTGCATTGAGTTACAGCATGTTCCTTTAGCTCAGAAAAGTTTGTTATTATCTATCTTCTGAAGCCTGTTTCTGTCAATTTGTCGCACTCTTGTGTTGTTAAGGAGTTGTGATCCCTTGAAGAGGAAGATATGTTCTGGTCTTTGATGGTTTCATCTTTTTTGTGCTGTTTTTTCCCCATCTTGTGGATTTACCTGGCTATGGTCTCAGGGAGCTACTTGATGAGGTCACTTGTCTCTCTGTGCTTCTGTTTTTCACCTCCTTTCCCTTGCATCTCTTTTCTCTTTCTGTCTCATTATCTCCATGTCTGTTCCTCCCCTCCCTGCTTTAATTTTCTCTACTCCTCTTTTCTTGTTCTCCTCTATTCATCCCTCCTTTCCTCCTTCCCTCTGTTCTCCTTCCTCTCTACAGCATTCCACCTTTCCTTCCCCTCTCTTTATCCTTCACCTCCTTGTCTCCTCTTGCCTCCTTTTTGCCTTTCCTTCTTTCTTCCCTTCTTTTCCTCTCCCCTTCTCTCCTCCTTTTTTTTTAATATTTCTCCCTTTCTTTTTCTATTTCTCCATAATCTCTTATCATTCTTTCTGTGTGTATTTCTTACCCTTCTCTTCTGAAGGATGCCTACTTCTTCCCCCTAACTTCTCTCTTGGCCTGTTTTCAACTCTGGCCCCAGTTCTAAGTGGCCTTTACAGGTTCAGGCCAACTATGTTTATAGGAGAAATTGCAAAGTGGCCATCCATAGCTGAATTTGGCTTACTAATGTGTTTTGCTTGACTCAGTCTCTGATTCTTCTAGGTTTAACTGTTGGTCATAAACTTAAAATATAAAAGAAGTATAGTTTGGCTCAAACAAAACACTTTTCTACACTTCAACAGTCCAGAACATATCTTTGCATATTACAGATTAGTCTTAAAGTGGATGTTCATTGTAATTATGAAGAAAAAAATCAAACTTTATTCAGATGTTTCAGAAGTCAGAAACATTCTTTATAAATGTTTTCATAAAATACTTTTTAAAGATGCTTAAAATATGAGCTCTAGACGTGTAGAAAATTTGGATATAAGGAAAATCACATTTTCAGGGAATTTTAATGAAAAGTTAGTCGTATTAAATAATGTTGAATTGTTAACTTGCACCCAGTCTGGAGTGCAGTGGCGTGATCTCAGCTCACTACAACTTCTGCCTTCCTGGTTCAAGCAATTCTCCTGCCTCAGCCTCCCAAGTAGCTGGGATTACAGGTGCCCACCACCATGCCCAACTAATTTTTGGGTTTTTTTTTTTTCAGTAGAGATGGGGCTTCACCATGTTGGCCTGGCTGGTCTCGAACTCCTGACCTTATGTGATCTGCCTGCCTTAGCCTCCCAAAGTGCTGGCATTACAGGCATGAACCACTGCATCCGGCCGAGTTGTTAACTTTCTTTCATTGTTTTAGAAGAAACATAAATATAAGATTCTCAGACGTAAATATAAGATGTCCTAGTTTTTGATACAGTAGAGTCCAATAAATACTAAGACACCAATGCCTTTAAAATTAGAGTTTTAAATGATACAAAAAGTATTGGAGGTCAGCATGAACATCATCTTATATGCAAGCATGAAACTGTTTCAATAAGTAGCTGAAAGTCAAACTTCCTTTTGTCCATGGACATAAATTAGCAAGTTCTTTTTTGGGGGGGCAGGGGAGATGTGGAGGCAAGGTCTCACTCTGTCGCCCATGCTGGAGTGCAGTAGCACCATCTCAGCTCACTGTAGCCTCAGTCTCCTGGGCTCAAGTGATCCTCCCACCTCATTCCCTCACCAACCAAGTAGCTGGGACTACAGGCATGTACCACCACGCCTTGCTATAAATTAGCAAATTCTTATATTCCTAACTAGTTACTTGTAAGAATGAATTGTGTGGACTTGTTTTCATTCTCCAGTTAGTTCTACAATCCTTTAAGGCAGACTCAGATTTCTTCTGTCCTCCTATATTGTGAAGCATCATATTTTTCACATTGTGCATGCTCAACAAATGCTTATAATTATTTAGCTGACTGATACTGTAGTTTGTAAGTGGGACCCTATCAAACATAATTCTTTTCAAATGTGCTGCATACATGTATATTGCAACCATTTCTTTGAGCAGGAATCATAAATTATACTCCCCTAAATACTCAAGTAGTTTTTATTAGTTTTTTAAAATTATAAAGCTAATTCATTATCTTTGCAAAATTATTAGGAAATAAAAAATATAAAGAAGATAATGTCACTTGTAGTGTCACTACCCAGAGATTTACTAATTTTTTTCTTTGAAAACATTTGTAAATACATGCACAGCTAATTTTTTAAAAATTTTTCACCTCTACTTGGACATAATTGACAAATAGAAATTATACATATTGAAGGCATATAACTTGATGTTTTGATATATGTATTCACTGTGAAAATATCATCACAATCAAATTAGTTAATCCATCACCTCACATAGTTACCTTTTATGTATGTGTGGGGTAAGAGTACTACTCTCTCAGTAAATTTCAAGTATACAATATGGTTTTGTTGACTGCAGTCACCATGCTGTACATTAGATCTCCAGAACTTATTCATTTTGTATTACTGAAACTTTGTACTCTTTGACCAGTATCTCTCCATTTCCCCCACATTCCATACCCTGGCAACTACTGTTCTACTCTCTGCTTCTGTAAGTTTCACTATTTTAGATTCCACATGTAAGTAAGATCATGCAGTATTTGTCTTTCTGTGTTAGCTCATGCCATTCAGCATAGCATTCTCTATGTTCATTCATGTTGTCCAATATGAGAGGATTCCCTTCCTTTCTAAGGCTTAGTAATATTCCATTCTATACATTCCACATTTTCCTTATTCATTCATCTTTGCATGGGCACTTAGGTTGTTTCTATCTTAGGTATTATGAATAATGCTACAATCAGCATACAAGTGCAACTATCTCCTGGAGTTACTGATCTTTTTTTCTTTTGGATATGCTGTGATCTGATGTCTCCCAAAACTCATTCATTGAAATATAATCCCCATTGTTGTTGTAGTAAGAAATTTGACTTTTGGGAGATGATTAATTTATGAGGGCTTTGACCTAGTGAATAGGATTGGCACCCTTACAAAAGGGTTGGAGGTTAAAGGGAGTACTCTCTTGCCCTTCTGTCCCTTCTGCTACATGAAGCCACAGCAGTTCTCCTCTCTGGAGGATGTAGCAGCAAGGTGCTATCCTAGAAGCAGAGAAGAATCCTCACCAAACACCAATCATGCTAATGCTTTAATTTTAGATTTCCTAGCTTCCAGAACCATGAGAAATAAACTTCTACTGTTAATAAAATACTCAGCCTGTGGTATTTTCTCATTCAAATAGATTAAGACAGAATTAAGACTGATACTGTAGTTTTCAAGTGGGACCTTATCAAACATAATTCATTTTTCAATCACATTACTTGTCTTTTTTTGATATTGAGTTTTTTTAGTTCTTTATATATTTTGTTTTAAAATTTTAATTAAAAATTAAAAAATTTTTTTAAAAATAGAGACAGGATCTCACTTTGTTGCCAAGATTGGTCTTGAACTCCCGGACTCAAGTGATCCTCCCAACTCAGCCATTCAAAGTGCTAGGATTAAAGGTCTGAGCCACTGTGCCCAGCTGAGTTCCTTATATATTTTGGATATTGTGCCCTTATCAGATATTTGGTTTGCAAATATTTTATTATTATTATTGGAAATGAAATTATTTTCTTAATTTCCTTTTAGATAGTTCATTATTTGTGCATAGAAATGCCACTAATTTTTGTGTTAATTTTCTATCCCACAACTTATTTAAATTTATTTTAACAGTTTTTGTTTAATCTTCAGTGTTTTCTACATATATGATAATGTCGTCTGCAAACAGTGATAATTTTTCTTCTGCCTTTCCTATTTGGATGTGTTTTCTTTTTCCCTTCCCTCCCTCCCTCCCTTCCTTCCTTCCTTTGTTCTTTCTTTTCCTTCTTTCTTTCCCACCTTCCTTCCTTCTTTCCTTCCTTCCTTCCCTCCCTCCCTCCTTCCTTCCTTCCTTCCTTCCTTCCTTCCTTCCTTCCTTTCTTTCTTTTTGTCTGATTGCTCTGGCTATGACTAGCATATGCTGACTAGAAATAGTAAGAGTGGGCATTCTTTCCTTGTACTGGATCTTAGAGGGAAAGCTTTCAGTTTTCCCCCATTTATTATGGTGTTTGCTGTATGCTTTTCATATGTGATCCTTATTGTGTTGAGATAACTTGCTTCTATGCCTATTTTATTGAGAGTTTATTTTTTATTATGAATGGATGTTGAAATATGTCACATACTTTTTCTATATTGAGATGATCATGTGGTTTTTATGTTTTCTTCAGCTAATGTGGTATATAACATTGATTGTTATTTGCAAATCAAATATCTGAACTATCCTTGCATCTCAGAGAGAAATCCCACTTGATTATGGTGTATAATCCTTTCAATTGCTATGGAACTTGGTTTGCTAGTATTTTATTGAGGATTTTTACATCTGTGTTCATTGGGGATATTGATTTATTGTTTTATTTTCTTAGAGTCTTGTTCAGGTATCATGGTTATCTTGGTTTTGGTATCATGGTGATGCTGGTATAACGATTCCTGTTTTCTTTTAGTTACCATTTACATGCGATATTTTTCTGTACCCCTTCACCTTCAGCCTGTGTGTCATTAAATATAAAGTGAGTCTTTTGTGGACATCATATAGTTAGGTCTTGTTTTTGTTTTTAAATCCATTTAGCCACTCCATGTCTTTTGATTGGGGGAGTTTAGCCCATTGGCCTTTAAAGTAATTTTTGATAGGTAAGAACTTACTCTTGCCATTTTGTTAATTGTTTTCTGCCTGTTTTGTAGTTCTCTTGTTCCTCTTTTCTCTTGTTGTCTTTCTTCTCTGTGGTTTGATAACATTTTTGTGGTGGTATGCTTTGATTGTTTTTTCCTTATTTTTTGTCTATCTACTGTACTTATTTTCATGGTTACTATGGAGTTTACATTAAACCTTTTCTAGTTATAGAATTCTGTTTTAGGCTGATAGCCACTTAACTTCAATCACATACATACATACTGTACATTTCCCCTCCCCACACTTTATGGAATTGATGTCAGATTTTGCCTCTTTCTATATTGTGTTTTCATTACAAATTTCTGTGGTTATAGTTATTCTGACTAGTTTTCTATTCTAATTTATATATGAGTGTTGAGAGTAATTTTCATGCCACAGTTACAGTATTGTTTGTGTTATATTTGTAAGGTTTGTTTCCGAGGATAAAACGAAGAAACTGAGGCCAGCACCAAAATAATCCAATGCAAGGGAATTTATTCAGGCTCCCGGGTGAGGTTCTGCGGTCCTGACAGGAGGGGCCAGAGAAGTCGCACAGACTCCTCTCAGACAGGGGGTTTT
>CAUYQU010051056.1:0-12670 GCA_963574635.1 Cheracebus regulus
GAGATAGCATGGGGAGAAATGCCAGATATAGGTGAAGGGGAGGAAGGCAACAAATTACACTGCCACGTGTGTACCTATGCAACAATATTGTATGTTCTTCACATGTACCCCAAAACCTAAAATGCAATAATAATAAAAAAAAAGAATGTAAAATGGTAGGCACAGTGGTTCATGCCTATAATCCCAGCACTTTGGGAGGTCAAGGCGAGTAGATCATCTGGGATCAGGAGTTCGAGAGCAGCCTGGCCAACACGTCGAAACTCCATCTTTACTAAAAAATACAAAAATTAGCCAGGCATGGTGGCACATGCCTGTAATCCCAGCTACTCAGGAGGCTGAGGCTGGAGAATCGCTTAAACCCAGGAGGCAGGGGTTGCAGTGAGCCAATATCATAGCACTGTACTCCAGCCTGGGTGACAAAGGGAGACTGTCTTAAAAAAAAAAAAAGTAAAATGGTACAACCTCTTTAGAAAACAGTTTGATATGTCTTCAAAATATTAAACATATGGTTTCTATGTGACACAAAAGTTCCACTTAGATATATATTCAAAACCAAGAAAACATGCCTACTCCAAATTTCGCACATAAATATTCATAGAATCGCTACTCGAAATAGCCAAAAAACAAAAAAAATAGAAACAATTGTTCCCTCATTGGTAGATAGACAAGCAAAATATGATATAGCTCTACAATGAAATATTATTAATCAGTAAAAAGAAATCAAGTACTGATACATGCTACAACATAGATGATCCTTGAAAACATGATGCCAAGTGAAAGAAGCCAGATACAAAAGAGCACATACTGTGTGATTCCATTTATATGAAATGTCCAGAATAGGCCATCCACATAGACAGAAAATAGATGAGTAATGGCTAGGGCTCAAGAGGTAGGAACAAGCTGCAACTGATTGCTAATGAGCAAAGGTTTTCCTTTTGGAGTTCTGAAAATATTCTAAAATTCCGTTTTTGTGATAGTTGCATAACTCTGTGAATATACTAGATACCACCTAACTGCTCACTTTATTTAGTAACGTACTTGATGAATGTGCTCACAGGTGTTGTGGATATTTTGAATTAACTCATTTACCTGGCATCATGTAGATACATACACAATGCAAATATCAAATGACAGAAGGAACAATGTGGAAAATTGTCTTTGCTGTAGTGACAAAAAGACACTCACTCGTATGTGGGTCTGGTCTGGGACCACCCATACAGGCTGTGCACATTGTAGTGCTGCACGGGGGAGCCGTCTGGGAGGATCTGCTGACTCTCCATGCACAGGCTCTTGCTGCTCAGACCTCGGTCCCTGGACTCCAAATCTGAGAGGGAAATGTTGAGTTATTTCCTAAACAACATGATTTGCACATTCACTAGAAATGCCCATCAGTTTGGTGTTTCTTTATTTCAATCAACAAATTTGTTACCAGTAACAGGCCCAATTTTATGAGTTTTCAGTCTATAAAAAACAATGTTCTATACCTTTGTAACTAACAAAGGGTAATGATAAAATACGAAGCTGGGAAAAGCAGCTCCTCTTCTTTTTGCTCCAACTCTGATTTAATTTATAGAGTGTTGTCATAGCCCATTTGTCAACATAATAATCTCCTTCATTGTTAGGACTGTGTCTTCCACTAGATGGTAATGTTCTCCAGGGAAGAAATTTTGTGTCAGTCATTTTTGTATTTGTCTCTAAGTCTTTCTGATTTGACAGGATTTGCTTGATACATAATTACAGATGATCCTCAACTTACAATGTGATTACATCTCAATGAACCTATCACAAGTTAAAATATTATAACTTGAAAATGCATAGAATGGACCTAACTTACCTTACATGTACTCAGACACTTACGTTAGTCTACAGTTAGGCAAAATTTTCTAACACAAGGCCTATTTTAAAACAAAGTGTTGAATATCAATTGTAACTTATTGAACACTGTAGTGAAAGTGAAAAATAGAATGGTTATTTGGGTTCTCAAGGTTCAATTTCTACTGAATGCATGTCATTATCTCACCATTGTAAGGTTGAAAATCGTAAGTCAGACCATGGTAAGTCAAATACCCTCTGCATTAAATTAATGAAGGAGAAAATGAACAAATGAATGAGTGAGTGACACAGCATAACAGTGATGTAGACATCAAGAAACTTGGATGCGAGATTCTGTCCCACAGATTACTGGTACAATGACTTTTGCTTTGTTTTGTTTTCCTGTGTTGTGTTGTGTTGTGTTGTATGGTCTTAATATGTTGCCCAGGCTGGTTTCAAGACTCAAACTCCCAGTCTTAAACAATCCTCCCACCTCAGCCATGGTACAGTACTTTTAGGAAGTGAGTCATTTCCTTCCTTGCACCTTTCTAAGATGAGAAGATTCAACCTTCTGGGATCCTTTTGATCCCAACATTCTATTTCTTTTTGTACCACAGGATAACCAAGAAGTATCCTTCATCAGATGTCTGTACATGAGCAGAGAGAGTTCAGAAACTAGATTTTAATTCTCTAATCAAAAGAACATCTCTCCACTTGCGTGTGTGCATGCGTGTGTGTGTGTGTGTGTGTGTGATCAATGGAATCAAATGTACCATGCATTGTTTGGTTTCTTTCACACAAAATCATGTCATTATTTCTTGCTTGATTAGTAATCTGTTTATCTGCACTTATTCAAGGGTTATCTTACTTAGGATTTCATGTCATGTTTGAGAATGCTTTCTGTCTTCAACATTAGGCTTCACTTTGACAGTAAGAGAAAAACTTTCAGTCTTTGAGTAGGAAAGTAAGTTAATGAAGTAATTATTGTACATACATGGCACATAGGGTGGGTTATTTAGCATTTCATTTCTGCAGCCCCAGACGGATCCATTCACAAAGTTTGATGGCTCATTCATATTCTGAAATGAGTTAACAAAAAAGATCCTGTCATGTCAGGGGCAGGATGGCTTGGCTATAGAGGACACTACCTCAGGGAGATGACTTTTGAAGCCCTCTCCTCAGCTGGTGGTTTAGTTCACTGTGTTTAATCCCTGGCATTCACCCAAATGGACTCTAAAAGATTGTAGTTTAATTCCTGGCATTGACCTCAATGGACTCATTAGCCAAAGTGGAGTGCTCAACTTCTTCTTGCTTACTAGCATTCTTAAACTTAGGATTGTTTTATAGTGGCAAAAATAGTGAGGTAATGCTGGACTCGGGATCTAAGGAAATCTCTTGATCCATCTCCCCAGCAGCGGTAGCCCATCTTTATTTTTCTCTGTGTGGATTATTCACTTTTTAATCTGTGGCCAGAGGTTACTATTATCTTCCTCTACTTTTTCTTAGTCCAGTCGCTTGAACTAACTCTGATATTGGCATAGACCAAACACAAGGAGAGTTTTCTTACTTTCTGCCATAAATATATTTCTAAAAAGTTATACATAACTCAGAAACAGGTTCGGAAATAAAAATGTACTTTGGGAGATTTATTACTTAAATACAAGGAGTTGAGACTCCTAAGGGAATGTTCATTGCCCATTTCAATAGTGGAAAAGTTACATTTTTGAATCCCAGACGATTTTAAATAGGACATATTAAAGGTAAATGAAAGTACTTGAGGAACTATTCATTACTTTGAATTACCCAGCTACAACTTTCCCTTATTTGGAAAAAAAAAAAAAAAAAGCAAATACTACCCAGAGCTATCAGTATCTCTTATTCTCAAGACTGCCCATACCTCTTCACTGGTTGATTCGCCTGTTTAAGTTAATTTGTGTCCTTTCACATGTCTATTCAGTGCCTAACTATCCTGAAGGTGCAGGTGGCCAGGGAAGCCGCAGGGTTTTCAGTGGAATTTTGTTTCTAGGATGAATCACAAACTTCTTCTAGCCTGACCCACAGCTGAATAGCCCTTCAGAGCTGGCCTAGAGTTTGCTTAAGATTTCAGAGCACTGGACAGTGGGAAAGGAAATCAGAACACTGATATGCTTCCCATCCCCAGAAAACCACAGATGGAGTTGCCCTTGGACATATATCTCAGAGATATCTCAGGAAGTCCTGCTTTTAAGGCCAGCTGGCACTTACAACAAACATCTGAACAGGTCTTTAAGCCATTCCCTCAGAAGTGTCTGTCCCAGTACTATTGTGAATGTCTACTTGCTCTCCGGTCCACACCTCACCCACTCCCAGTTCTGCCCTGTAAGGCTCCCTTACCATCAGCTTCCAGGTAGATTTGGCCAATGGGGGACACTGGCAAGAGATTGCAATGGGAGGTGATTTCTCCCTCTCTCTTTTGCTCTGGCAGCTCCAGCAGTAGTGATCCCCTCTGTGGGCTCCACCTTCCACCAGACAATATGCCTCTGGGCAGATGAGCAATGTTCTCTGCTTCTCTTGGTCCCAGCACTTAGATTTTGTAACAGCACTTCTCCCTTTCATCTCTGCAGTCCTAGTTCTCTGTTTTGCTAGTCTCTCCTCCCCATGTTTTGACTTGCTAATATTTAAAAAAAAAAAAAAAAAGACAACCAAGGGTGCACTTACAATCCACAATCCATCAAACTTCAAGCTCTTCTCTGGCTCTCGAGGGTTTGTATAGAGCTCTTCTATCTCTGTCTTCCACCATGCAGCTGTGCTATTACGAAAGAAGTCAGGAAAAGCAACGTAGGCCTTGTATAGCTGTAAGAAAAAGACACAGTCTCATGGTGGGGTCTCAGCCTATCCAGGGGACCACAAAAGGGAGATGAATAGGAATTTGTGCCTACCCAGATTAGTCTCTGCTCTAATCTCAGATCTGCTGCTGTTACAGAGTTTACAATAGAAGCAGAGATTGGGGAAGGTTGATTTCATTCTTGGTTTTCTTAGAAAGTTAGATAGCTTTAAAATCCCCATCAAATACAGGATTTGTTTTATAATCGTACATGTAATCACAAGACTGGAAAAGTAGGAGTGTCTAAACGGTTGAACTTTAGAGATGCAAATACTTTTTCATTTTCCTTCTTTTTTTTTTTTTATGAGGTGAAGGAAGATTGTCATCCAGGGACAAGTGAACTCCCGAGTAGAGGGGATGCTAGATGACCAGGCTGAGATTCATGGCTTTCCTTCATCCAATTGACTTGTATTTCCTTTTGTATGCAGATAATTTATGAAAACCCAGTCTGTTCTTAATGGATTCCCCTCTAGTGATAAAATAATAGACTTTGGCTCATTATTTTTCAAGTATCATAAAGTTCAAACAAATCACAGCCCATTAAAAGCACACTTATTAGAGGATTTCATTGATGATTTCCTTCTACACAATTCCATTTTCGCTGTCTGTTGAGCTTTCAACTTGAGGATCTCTTTCTTCCAAGAAACTAACAATGGATAAGCACCTTCAAGTTAGGGCTACTTAACTAAAGGGTAAGCTACTTATTCATCAAGATAAAAAAAAACCATAAATATCCAGATATTTAGGAAAATGTTGACAAAAATCTATATACTGTACCTTAACCTGAGTTTCATGGTCAAGGGATCCATCTACATTTACATTAGGCAGATCTGGCCAAACCTAGAGAAAAAGAAGGAAAATCGAAAGCTTTAAAGATCATTGCATACAGATTATGAGGTATTTCATGTGTAGACTCTGATGACATGCATCCATTTGCTTGGGAATCTTTGCCATGAATTAAACTGTAAAGGCTGAATCTACAAAATTACATTAGGTGAAAGTAGGCTGGGTCTCTTGATTCATTCCATATGTTTTCAAAGTTTTATTATTGAACTTAATAATTAACTGAATTTCTTTTCAACATATCCTCTGAACAACCAACTTTCAAGTGATTTCTCAGATCTCTGATCTCCTTGTCATAGATCTATAACAAAATTCATAGTAAGTGTGAAGTGTGACTCTAAAGAAATGATTGATTTCCATTCACACCCCATAAATCTGACCTCAATACTTTTAAGCATTATCATAACTTATAGGGGACTCCAAGTATACATAGCATTTAAAAAATCCATAATATCATCGAATTTTACCTGTAACTACCAGGACATTAACTATATACACACTGGTTAAAGGATTCAATCAACAGACACTTACTGAGTAGTTCCTATATGACAAGCACTATTCTAAGATCTGTATTTACTGAGATTTAAGTAAGAAATAGTACTTGTTTCTCAAGAGTTCACAGATAGTACATAAATGCTACACTGTATGCTATACTGAAGGCAATATTACAGAAAAGGGAAAATAGGAAGAACTAAAATATTTATTAAATGCTTTGAACAACATAAGATTTGAATTGATTTTGAAAGGAAGATTATTATCTGGGTAAGTTGGGAAGGAAATATTCAAAGTGAGCATAGGGCTGGGCATGGTGGCTCATGCCTGCAATCCCAGCACTTTGGGAGGCCAAGGCAGGCAGATCGCCTGAGGTCAGGGGTTCAAGAACAGCCTGGCCAACATGGCGAAACCCCATCTCTACTAAAAATACAAAAATTAGTCAGGCATGGTGGTGCACACCTGTAATCCCAGCTACTCAGGAGGCTGAGGCAGGAGAATTGTTTGAACCTGGGAAGCGGAAGTCATAGTGAGCTGATATCATGCCACTGCACTCCAGCCTGGGTGACAGAGTGAGACTCTGTCTCAAAAAAAAAAAAAAAAAAAAAAAGAGCATGAAATACACCCAGAGCAGTAGAAAGTAGCACAGTATAATTAAGGAACAGAATTTGAATCTGGGCTAAAAGCTACTATCACCTGAAGTCCACCTAAAATGGTATTGGCATAAATCAGACACATGAAGATGAAGATTGAAGCCATAAAGACAAATTAAAGGAAACAAGATAAAGAGGATAATTTATAGGACTTAGTGATTCATTTAGATATGAAGGCAGATTAAGCATGATAGGTCAAAGACGAATGCATGTTTTGCATGTAGGTAGCTGGGAATGATAGATTTCAGTCATTCTCAAAGGGATTCTTACTGTTTGTTAAATGACCATGTGGAATAAATAAAGAGTAGGGACATCAGAATATTTCTAGGCAATAGACAGTGCCCAGTAATAATAGAGAACGAGACCTGTAACCTTGGCCTTATTAATGTATATTGAGCTAATCATCACCAGACAGATTTCTACTCATTCATAATTTATTGATTGTCCAATATATTTTCCAACACGTATTGAGAGCTATTTTATTTCAAGACACTGGGATGTTAATTAACTGTAAGTACCTTCCCCAAGCCTTACCTTTCCCCAGACAATGTCATTGGTGTCAGGCCATTTGATGAACACGTCGTTTTCCTGTCCTCTAATAAATGGGAGATACTGGGTCTCATTGCCAGAAATGGCTGGGTCCTACAGTAAAAGAATTTCAAACAGCAAATGTAAGGAAAACATCTCTAAGAAAATTTCTCTTCAAAAATTTAGGAGTTCATAGTGCAGAAGGAAATGGTGAATCTCTATACCAAAAATAAAATGAAATAAAATAAAAATCATGGATAATTTGCCTTACGTCTTACTGGGTATATTACCATAGCCAATTGAAATGGGATGGTGCCATGAGTACCTCAAAGTAAGATATAAAACCCTTATGAGGGGCAACCTCTTTCAAAGTGTACAAGAATCCATGTCAATAAATGAAGGAGTCTTTCTATATTATAAAAAGTAACTACCCAAAATTATAACTAATAAAATGAGAGGAGGGGGACAATATGGCCAGCCAGATGCAGCTGGAAAGCACCTCTCCCACAGAGAAAAATCAAAATATTGAGTAAACCATCACACTTCAAACAGAGCTTTTGAGAGAAAACACTAACAGTCTACAGAGAGGCAATGTAGACACTGAGGTGTAAGAGAGAAAAAGCTGGAAACCCCACACAGAGTTGCTAAGTGCTAGGATGAGCTCCTGGCACTGAACAGGACCTAAGAAAGGGGTGAGTGAAGGGACACTCCCATTGCAGACCTCTGGAATCCTAGCTACAACAGACCCCACAAAAACACCATAGACACTTGAACTGGCAAGAGGAACTGCCTGGAGAGTAGGCAGAGGCAAAGCTCAAGCCTGTGTGGAGACCAGAAGGTTTTGCATACAGGTCATCTGCAGCAAAATACAACCACGGGCACCTTTCTGTAAAGGCTCTCGATCTTGCTCTGAGCAGACCTAGCCCTTGCTGACAGCTGAGCTGGGAGACAGCACGGTTGTCTTTCCTACAGAACCAGGGTGCATCTGATCGGCATGGCACCCTGTCTGCCAGCCCCTTGCAAGGCCACTGCTTGGCTACTCCCAAAAGAGCATGCACACAGCACAGCCTCCACTGCCCCACCTGAGGGCTTTGCTGGTGGCCTGGAGACACTCTGCCCCCCAGCAGAGCCAGTATTCGACCCCAACGGGCCAGAAAACAAAGCTGCAGGTCCAGTCCAAACCCACCAGGATTTAAACACACAGACAAGGATTATCTAGCTGAGATCTGTGGCCCAAGCTTGAGCAGGGGAGGAGCCCGCACTCAGGACACTGAGAAGAGTGAGGTATGGGTTTGTGTGCTGGTGTGGGAATTGGGCATGCCTTCCTCTTCAAGACTGGTCTGGGAAGGGTGTAGCCTGTTAACCAGCCACAGCCTCTGCCCAAGGGAATGCCACAGCCCAGAACATCTAACAGACTAACAATCTGGATGCAAAAGTTTTGGGGCAAAACTAGCTTGTCGGGGCAGCTACTGAGGCAGACATTGGAAGGAGACTCAGTTGTGGGAGAGCAAGCTGAGAGGTCTCCAAAGCCATCTGCTGTGCAGAAAATACTGGGTCATGGCACCATATCAGTTGCACCTATATCAGTGGGAACACTGCAGTGCCTGGGGATCCTCTGCCCTTGAGTCACTGCATCAACAGATCACCCCCAGACATACCCCACAACCCACTCTGAGTCTGCCAAGTACAGAGGACCAACAGGAAGCTTCAGGTCTCGTGGTGACCTGATCTTTGGCTCAGGCTGCCCCTAAGAGGGAAGAGCACAGCCTGTCAAGGGACCCCCTTGGGGCTAAGGAAACAGGCATGACATCAGTGATTAGAGGGGGCTCGCTCAAGTGCCAAAAATGGACTTGGCAAGGAGGCCATCTCTGGATGTCCTATCTCCTCCACCCCATAGCACTGCTGCAAATGTGCTGAAATACAAAAGAGGCCTGCAGCTGAGTAAGAGGCTATCTTCTGGCCCTTACTCTTAAGTACCATCTACTGTATCACAGCCTAAATGACACCATCAAACAAAAACTCTTTTAGTACACATTGTGAAACCCAATGCAGAAATTCAGCCACAGATGAAGATCTCTTAAGGAGCCTTGGGCCTCTGAAAGTACCCAGAAATGAAGCCAATCAACTATACTCAATATACGCCACAGCCAAACCCTCAAGGAAAATAAAGCCTATATAAACAAAAAGCCATATCCAAAAGACAGCAACTTCAAAAAGATAAAGAACATCCACCCTGTCAGATGAGAAAGAATCAGCACAAGAACCCTGGCAATTCAAAAAGTCAGAATGTCTTCTTAACTCCAAACAATTTCAATAGCTCCCCAGCAATGGTTTCTAACCAGATTGAAGTGGCCAAAGTGACAGATACGGAATTCAGAACCTGGATGACAAGAAAGCTCAACAAGTTTCAGGAGAATGTTGAAACTCAATCCGAAGAAGCCAGTAAAACAATCCAAGAGGTGAAAGATAACATAGGCATTTTAACAAAGAGCTAAACTGAACTTCTGGAATTAAAACAACACATGATAATACAATTGCAAGTATTAACAATGGAACAGACCAAGCTGAGGAAAGAATCTCAGAACTCAAAGGCCAGTCCTTCTAAACAACCCAGTCAGAAAAAAATTTTTTTTTAAGAATTTTTAAAAATGAACAAAACCTCTGAGAAATATATAATTATGTAAAGAGGCCAAATCTATGACTCACTGGCATTCCTGAGAGAGAAGGGGAAAGAATAAATGATTTGGAAAACATATTTGAAGATATAGTCCATGAAAATTTCCCCAGTCTTGCTAGAGAGGTCAACATATGAATTTAAGAAATTCAGAGAACCCCTATGAAATGCTATGCAAGATGATCATCCCTAAGACACACTAGGAATTTTTCTTAGTGTGTTTTGGGGACAAACTAAGAGAATTTCTTATCCCTAGACCAGCCTTACAAGAGATCCTGAAAGGATGTCTAAACATGGAAACAAAAAATTAATATCTGCTGCCACAAAAATACTCTTAAGTAGATAGCCCAGGGGCCCTATGAAGCAACTACACAACTGAGTCTGGAAAACAACCAGTTAACAACACGAAAACAGGATCAAAACCTTACATATTAATCAATGTAAATGTTATAAATGCTGTACTTAAAACACAGAGGGGCAATTTGAATAAAAGAATGAAGACACAACCACATGAACTGTATGATACCTTCAAGAGGCTCATCTCACATGTAACAATACCTGCAGGCTCAAAGTAAAAGGATAGAGAAAGATCTACCATGCAAACAGAAAAGAACAGGGGTCACTATTCTTCTGTCAGATAAAACAGACTTTAAACCACAAAGTCAAAAAGGACAAAGAAGAGCATTACGTAATGATAAAGGGTTCAAGTCAATAAAGATAGTTAACTATCCTAAATAAATACTCACCCAACATTGGAGTACCCAGATTCATTAAACAAATGCCTACAAAAAGACAGCCACATAAAAATAGTGGAGGACTTCAACATCCAGCTGACAGCATTAGACAAATCATCAAGGCAGAAAACTAACAGTGAAATTTGGAACTTAAACTCAACACTGACTAATTGGACGTAATGGACATCTAGAGAATACCCCATCCAACAACCACATAATATGGATTCTTCTCATAAGCATGCAGCACATAATCCAAGATTGACCACATGCTTGGCCATAAGGCAAGTCTCAATAAATTCAAAAATATCAAAATTATACCAAGGATACTCTCAAATCACAGTGCAATAAAAATGGAAATCAATACCAACTCTCCCAAAACCACAAAACTACATGTAAATTAAGCAACTTACCCCTGAATGACTTTTGGTTAAATAACAAAATTAATTATCAAAAACTTCCTTGAAATTAATAAAAACAGAGACACTACATAACAGAATCTATGAGATGACCAAAAGTAGTGTTAGGAAGAAAGTTTATAGCCATAAATGGCTACATCAAGAAGTTAGAAAGATCTCAGATTAACATCCAACTTCACAACTAGAAGAACTATAAAAACAAGAACAAACTTGCCCGAAAGCTAGCAGAGGAAAATAAATAATTAAAATCAGAGCAGAGCTGAACAAAATTGAGATTCAAAAATCTATACAACATATCAACAAAAGCAAAGTTGCTTTTTTGAAAGGGTAAACAAGATTGATATGCCACCAGCTAGATTAAGAAAAAAAGAAGATACAAGTAAGTGTAATCATAAATGACAAAGATGACATTACAATCAATCCCACAGAAATACAGACTATCCTTAGAGATTTTTATGAACATCTCTAAGCACACAAACTAGAAAATCTAGAGAAAATGAATAAACGCCTAGAAATACACAACCTCCCAAGATTGAACCAGAAAGGAACTGAAACCATAAACAGACCAATAATAAATTCTAAAATTGTATTAGCAATACAAAGTCCACCAACCAAAAAAGAGTCCCTAATCAAATGGATTCATGGTAAAATCCTACCAGATGTACAAAAAGCCTATACCAATCCTACTGAAATTATTCCAAAAAACTTGGGAAGGATGGATGCCTCCCTAACTGATTCTACAAAACCAGCATCATCCTGATACCAATATCTGGCAGAGACAATGAAAAAAGGAAACTTCAGGCTGATATCCCTGATGAACATAGATGCAAAAATCCTCAACAAAATACTAACAAACCAAACGCAGGAGCACATCAAAAAGTTAACTGACCACGTTCAAGTAGGCTTTAATCTCTGGGATGCAAGGTTGGGTCAAGAAAGGCAAATCAATAAATATGATTCACCATATAAACATAATAAAAACAAAAGCCATAAAAAATCTCAATAACTCCAGAAAGAGTTTTTGATAAAATCCAATATCCCTGCATGATAAAAACCCTCAAGAAATTAGGCATCAAAGGGAAGTACCCCAAAATAATAAGTGCTATCTCTGACAAACCCACAGCCAACATCATACTGAATGGAAAAAAGCTGAAAGCATTCTTCTTCTTCTTTTTGTTTTAAATTGTACAGGGGTACATGTGCAGATCATGCAGGATTGTTGCATAGGTACATACATGGCAAGGTGGTCTGCTGCCTCCATTCCCCCATCACCTATATCTGGCATTTCTCCCCATGTTATCCCTCCCTACCCTCCCCATCCCCCACTGTCCCTCCCCTAACAACCCCCAACAGACCTCAGTGTGTAATGATCCCCTCCCTGTGTCCATGTGTTCTCATTGTTCAACACCCACCTATGAGTGACAACATGCGACGTTTGATTTTCTGTTCTTGTGTCAGTTTGCTGAGAGTGATGGTTTACAGATTCATCTATGTGCTACAAAGGACATGAACTAATCGTTTTTTATGGCTGCATAGTATTCCATGGTGTATATGTGCCACATTTTCTTTGTCCAGTCTATCACTGATGGGCATTTGGGTTGGTTCCAGGTCTTCGCTATTGTAAACAATGCTGAGGCAGTGCAAGACATGCCATT
>CAUYQU010051058.1:0-22979 GCA_963574635.1 Cheracebus regulus
CAATTGTTCCTAAATTTTGTTTCTAAAGAAAACAAAAGATTTGAGTTGCTTTTTCTTCTTCTTTCTCATTTTCCTAGAATGGGCAGTGCTGCTTAAAGTGGTGAGTACACACATACACACACACACATACACACACACACACACATACACATACATACATACACACAGACACACACATACACACATACACACACATATATACACACACACATATTTGGAGTTTTTCTTTTCAGCATAGAGAATTCTGCACTATAAACTCTCCTTCAGTTAGATTATATACAAGTGTTGACTTTCAATTCATACCTCTGATATGAGTCATTGAATGCTCTGATTCTTAGTTTATTTGTGCTGTTTTCAGTAAAATGGATTGAATGTGGAGTTATCCAACCATGGTCTGGTGCCTTGCTGCCTCTGATATGGGACTGCTGAAATCTGAGTGCTTGGCACTATCTTACAGGAATGGAAAAATCAGATTTGGTCTGTAGCCAGCTTTCTACCTTCTCTGGAACATGGACTGAATATCTGGGAAAACACTCAACTTGCTACCCACAGCCCCAGACATTCCCATACCACCTCATTTCTCAGAACCTGCCTCCACACTGTTAACTGGCCTCATGTGCTGCTTACATAGCTGACCATGGTCACAAGTTTGCTTTAACATCGCGTCTGTCTTAGAGGTGTTATACAGAATCATGGCTCAATTTTTCAGAGTTCACAACAAAATCACGTTATCTATTTCTAAATTAAAGTTCAGATTTCCAGACGTCCCTAGTTACTGTATCTTTTGCTTCTCTTTTGGAGAAATTGTCTTTCAAGATATCCAGGGCTGAGAGTTTTAAGGCTATCCTCTGGGAGAGGCTTCAGGGGTTCTCTGAATCCTCGTTCACACTGTATAAACTTCTCCGTGTTTACAATCCTTTGTCTATATTTCTGGAGAGAAGACTCACATGTTTATCAGAAACTCATAGTGACCCAAGGCCTCATATGGGTTAAAAAATCTGTTACAGTGAAATTTCCCATGATTTTGAAAGTAGAAAATAGCTGAGATACTGCTTTATTGAAACTCTCATTTCACATATGGGAAAACTGAGGCCCATAGAGTTGCAAATTTTTTTTCCCCTCAGGTCAATGCAACAAGATAGTGACAACACAGTATGGGAGTCCAGAAGGAGAAATTTGATTTGTTTAAACTTGTAAGTATCTTCCATTGTTCCTTAGCTCACCTAAGACTGACTTCTGGGAAGCCTGGTAATCTGCGCACAGGGAGTAAGGATGTTAAATGTCTTTTGGAAGAACCGTTTTTCTCCTTTGCTTTTTTGGTAATTTACTCTGGCAGCTGGTAGGTATTTTATCCCCAGACTTGTTAAGAAAATCCTGTTCACGCTGTTAAAGTCTTTGCCCATGCAAATACCCAGTGCTGTTCTTCTTGGCCATCAGGAACCGTCACATGGGGGGCATTGCTCCATTGTGCATGTGTGCACGCTTCCAGGCACGTGTGGAAGTGTGCACTTGCTAACGTAATTGCAAAGCAAACTGCAAATGCCCATAATAGGAAATCAAGAGAAACGTCTTAAGTTAGACTTTTGTTTAGCACTTGGCTTCCTAGAGGTTTGTAAAGAAGGTGTCTGTTTAGGGAAAGCCTTATTAAGCCTGGATGGTTGCCCTTAGAAAATGAAAGTGTTGACTAAACCTTGTTCTCTGTTGTGAAATATAAGTCTAGTGAAATTCAAACACATTGTAAATGTACTAATCAGCTGTAATCAAAGAAGAGGGGCATAAACACTCCCAGAGGGTGGCTCCCCATGAGGGCAACTGATTGGGTGACTTGGGTGACTTGGGAGGTCCTGGGTGGCTCTCCGGAGAGTTAAGGACGTCCATGGCCATCCCTGCTCCAGCACCAGCCTATGTTTGTATGAAAGTACAGGCTCCAAAACAGCCTGGAAGACAGCTCAGAGAACACCTGGAGTGAAACTTGTATTTTACCCAAAAACGAAACCAAGGTCCCTAGAGAAATGGCTTTGCTTAGGCTTCACTCTGTGGCTCAATGGCAAATCAGAGACGAGGGCCCCACACCCTGGTGTCTAGGCAGGGATATGGCCCTGGCACTGTATTGCTGAGCTATGTTGGGCTGCCTGGGAGATATTGCAGAAAAAGCCCCTGGAGGACACATGTGTTCATCATCTGCTCAAAACTGCACAGCAGATGGATGGTGACATTGACACCATCACAAAAATAACAGACACGTGGAGGGCAATGTGCTAAGCACTTAAAGGAAATTATCTTAGTAAGTCTTCACAACACTATGGTGAAGTAGGTAGCATTGTTATAATAGTCATTTTACAGATGAGGACACTGAGGTTCTGGGAGGTTAAGAAATATGTCCAAATGATGTAATTGGTAGGTGGCCCAGCTGGAATTCCAAAGCAAGGATTTGTAAAGATTATGCTACACAAAACTCCCACTGCACCTGTTTATTTGTTTTTGTTTTTCCCCTAGAGCATATCTACGTTTTCTCGTCTCAGGGAGTATGATGTGTGAAGGACTTTGGTTCTCACTGGCCAGAGACGCCACATCCATCTCAGTCTGAAGTCCTAGGGTCTGAGCTTCCCTAGGTGTGTGGAGTCCCTGCTAGGCAGGATGCAGTTTGACTGACAAGTTTCTTTTCCTTCATTTTCTCCTATTTAGCCACCTGCTTTTCCTAAGATCCTCTTTTAAGAGGGTGTTAGGGCCCCGGGCCAGAGGCCTTTTACAGCAACCCCGAAATTGCCTTGCGGCAATCTGACAATTATTTTTTACAATAATTTGAACCTTATTTCTAAATACAGTAACAATTTGAGGTCCTTTGTCTTCTTTTACTGTTTTGGCTCCCCATCATATGTTTCGATTTTGTTGTGTGAAGTTGCCCAACTCCTGGCCTACCTGCACCCACCGTGCATTCATGGGACAAAGTGACTGCACACCTACCTCCTAGAGCCTCCTATGACAAAGGCACCCTACAGCTCAGAGCAAGTTGTCTTTCCTTTTTCTCTGACCATTAACAACACAAATCAAGCTGCAGTAACTATCTTGGTTGAGACACAGCCTTCCAAACACTTGTCAATAGCTTGCTGGTGTGCGACTTTCGTACTCACCATGTCCCTGCCTTACTCGCCCATCCTGCCTTCGAGGGGACGGACACAGGGCTCCTCTCTGGAAAGATCCAGGGTTGGCAGAAAAGGAAGATTCCCTTCTTGACTTGCGGTATGGCCTCTGTGCCAGACCCCGTGCTAGGCCCTGGGGATGGAGTGGGGAGCAAGGCTCAGCCCTGGCCTCTGGACAGACTGGACTGGCTATCTGCATTTTACATTTGATTTTTAACAATGGCAGGAGGGGATGAACCATGCAGAGGAACAGAAACCAGAGATCTGGGCTTGCAGGACCCTCCCTGTTAACCTCAACATGGCCCCCTGTGTCCTTTTGGTTTCCTGTCTCTCACCACAAGAAGCAGTGTTCAAATTGGTTTCTAGATGGCTCCGAAGTAGTGGCATTTGGGTGGGTTTGGTGCACGTTGGCTCAGCTGGGAATGTGCCGGTATTTGGAGGTGGTTGTTGTGCAAGCCCGAGGGCCCGCTCCCTGCACAAGGTCAGGGTGTCCTGGGCCTCGTTCTGCTTTGCGATGGCAGTGGCCCTCCAAGATGGTCAAGCCTGACCATATAAATTACCATATAAATGACCATGGTGAGTATGAATGACTTGTTTAATAATTTCATTTATTTATTTAACACCTTTTGGGTGCCACCATGCTATGCATTGAGGGTCTAGGATGTGTAAGGCACTAGTACAGGCTTTGAGATATTTTTGAGTGGCGGGGCAGAGAATGTGGTACAAAAAGATGAATGAGGCTGGATGCAGTGGCTCACGCCTGTAATCACAGGGCCTTGGGAGGCCGAGTGGGGAGGATCGCTTGAGGCCACGAGTTTGAGACCAGCCTGGTCAACACAGCAAGACTCCATTTCTACATGAAAAACAAACAACCACCACCTATGAACAAGATCCAAGAAGTGCAGGGAAGGGAGTGGGTGGCTCTCAGCACACTGTGATGCTGATGTGCCGAGAGGTTTCCCCTCGCTGGGATTTGTTTGTTCTCTTTGCTATTCCCCCCATTCTCTGCTCTTCCCTAGGTAAGGGGTGTGAGAGCAAAAAGACAAGCAGTCCTGTTTGGGCTGCAGTGGGCACTGGGGTGCTCTGCCCAGGCCTCCCCTCTTGCTGCAGGGACAGCTGATGATGGTCATGGCAGAGAGTGCACTGGACACCCTCTCCTGCTGCAGGGAATGGCCTCATTTCAGGTCATGTACCCCAGGCTTTGAAACTGACTGAGGAGGAAATACAAAGGCTCAGCCCTCTTGCTTCAACTTGGGACAACTCTGATGGGCCATCCCAGCCTGAGAGCGCTGCTTAAGATTGGCTGGGGGTGGCTCTGATTATAACCTCATCACAGTTAGCTTCACTTTCTGCAGGATCCTGCCTTTCTCACTTCCTTACAGGAGAATCTCCCAAGAATACCCCCTGATCAACCCTCGACATGCAATTTTTCATCTCAGACTCTGTTTCCAGGAAGCCTCTCAGGCAGCTGACACTGGAAGTGGTTGTGAGTTGTAGACCCTAATGAAAAATTGGAGAGGAAGCAGGTGGCCGACCGATGAAATGATAACCAGAAGGCCTGTGGGCTTGGGTGGCTGAGGCTGAGGCTACTGAGTGTTGAAGGGAGAGAGGTAGAGGTGCAGGATGACTCATCACTGGTTTCAGACAAACTGTGAAAGTCAGAGCACTTCCTTGGCAGCGTTTGAGAAAACCCTGATGAGCTGCAGCTGAAAGGCAGGTCGGCTGGAGGACCAGTCTGAACCCTGAGTAGGTTAAGTTCTCGGTTCTTCAGGGACAGAGGTAATGGGAAAGAGGTGAGACCTGACACTTAGGGTGGGAGCCCTGGATAGCTGGGAACCCTGAATACTTATATGCCCCGGAGTCTCCTGGGCCTGCAGAAACGGGCTGCTTCTCATGCCATGTAGAAGACTGTAGATGCTCCTGTTTTGAAGATCATATAGAGGTCTCAAATGTGGTAGGTATCATACAAGACAATGCTTGACCTGTCAGGATCTACCCTCAACTTTCCTTTTGGCAAAACCAGATGAATAAAAAGAACCAAATCTCAGCACAGCCCAATTGGGGATGAGCTGGGCTGGCTTGGGCAAAAGGAGATATCAGGTGAAGGAGCTGTGGGGTTGAGCTAATATGTCCCAGAGGACCTGGGAACATATTCATGGGTATTGGATCAAAGAGTGTAGATATAAAATCGAATGAGGTTGAGTTTATTGAGGGAGAACTCTAGGTGGTAAAGGATTAAGCATCTTGGTCAAGATTCCTGGAGAAAATGCTGAGACTCAACTCAGATGATGCTTAAAAGCCTAGAGAAAGCAGTAACCCACACTAAGGCAGATGGTGGAGGGAGGGACCAAATGGCTCGGAGAAGTGGGCATGCTGGAATAGACATGCTAGCATCCACAGTGCTGAATATCTTCCCAAGATGGCCCAGATACAAAGGAATGCACTGGCAAGAGTGGCCCCGAAGTCACTGAGCTCAGGAATGGCTATGCTCTATGTGCCAGAGATCTTGCATGACAGGTGATGAAATCACAGAACTGGCTCCTGGTAGAAACAGGAAAGACAGGATTCTGGGATTAGAAAGGCCAGGTAGTGTGCTCACCATTGGATACCAGGCAGAGGCCATGATCACAATGAGAGGCGAGATCAGTGGGGCACCCAGGGAGTCCCTGCCCTGCAGAGAGCTCCTAATAGGTTCATTGCTTTAGAAGGGAGATAGATGGGCACTCAAGGCCATGCTTAATTTCTACAAGAAAGCAAGTGTGGATTACCAAGAGGTACAATAGTCAGGATCTCTTGCCTAGTTTCTTGAATTGAGCTAATTCTTAGCCCCAGAATCTATTGACTGAAGGAGAAAACAGAGCTCCTCCCAGGAAGGACGGTACCACATTACAGCAGGTGAATTCAGCAGTAATTCACCCAGTTCTCTCCTAAAGGTATCTAGGACATTTATTCAGGCAAATGCACCCTGGGGAAAGAGGAATGCCTTAGCTTTTCAAGGACTATGAAACTATCATTGATATTTGGAGACCCAGGATACTACCGTAGCCCTCTATTAGACCAGAGACCAGAAAGGCAAGGAAATAAATGGAATCTTGGTTCAAGCCTAGCTCACTTTCCTCATTTCCCTTGTCCTCTGGTATAATAAGAGTGAATATACTTGGTCATTGGAAGAACCTGTGCATTGGCTTCTGGGCCTAGAATAAAAGATGTTGTAGTGGGGTAGGCCTCTTCTCCTATGAGATCGCAAACCACAGACATGACCACATCTTGTGTTGATGGCAGGAATGTCAGAGATGAGTGTTACCCTCAAAGACTTAAAGGATGCAGGGACTGTGGTCCTTGCCATAGCTCATTTAATTCATGAGGCTGCCCCTGACACAGACCTGGAGGGCCATGATGGGGGACAGTGAACATCCATACAGTGAGTCAAGTCATTGCCCCACCTGCAGTGGCTGTGCCAAGCATGGAACTTTTGCTAGAGAAGATTAAATGGAGTCTATGGCCTCTCTCAGGAAGCTATTGACTTGGTGAACTGTGTTATTTGTTATCCTGGAACAAAGGAGAATCAGAAGCAGTTCACATTGACTTGGAACAAAGGATGCTCTCATGGTCCCACTCAAGGTCCATGTTAATGTTGCTTAAAAAAATTTATGGTTTATGTTGCATATTCGTTTCTAAAACAGACTCCTCATATAATAAACAAAATCATAATATTTTGATAATGGTAGAAATTAAATCATGTATTATAGTTTGTCGATTTTATATTTTTGAATACATCTTTAGTTTTTAAATGAGGCAAATTTCAGATGTCTCTGAGGACCTTAGAATTATCCAGTTGTTTTTTAAGCATGCTAACTTTTATTGTTTTTCAGTCTTAAGTCACCTGCCCTGTCTGGACATTCCATAGACTACCATGTTTACCCACGACTTCGATGTGCATGCTCACTGGACTGGATAAGAAAGCAGTGGAAAGTGGGTTGGAGGTCTTGGTAAGCCACATGCACATTGAGGCTGCGAGATCAGCCCTGTGAAGACTTAGAGGCTTTCCACATTGGTGGAGTTTTTAGGGGCTTAACAGGAGAATCCCTCCAAAGTAAAGAGTGATTGCATTTCATACTTCCTCCCATTAAAGAAGCAGCCTGGTGCTGAGGGGCCTCTTTAGCTTTTGGAGGAAGCATAGTCAGCCCTTATGAACACTGCTTGAACCCATTTTCTGGGTTATGTGGAAGGCTATCATCTTTGATTGAGACCCAGAAAGGAAAGCATTCTCCATAGGTCCAGGTGATGGTGCAAGTAACCCTACCATTTGTGCCATATGACCTGGACAAGTGTATGGTACTCTGTGGCATTTATGCTGTAGTGTGGCAGACCTTGATGGCACTACAGGCACGTATCATACATCATGGAGGTATAGAAAGGACATCGTGTGGAGCTCATGGCAAATCCTGGGAGAATCACTGCACTCCTGGCATTCTGGAGAAAGGCCATGCCATCAGCACCGGAGAAGAATACATCATTTGAGAAGTAGCCCCTGGCATGCTTCTCAGCCTGATAGAGATGAAGCATGTCACCATGGGAGGTTGAGTAACCACATGGCTGGGTTGGGTTCTGTCAGCCTCAATTGCTTATAAAATCGGTTGGGCCCAACAGAAGGGGAAGTAGGATATCTAGGACTGAACATGACCGGGGCCAGAGAGAACAAGGAAGTTGCACAAATGGCTTGCTTGGCCCTCAGGTCATCTACCGCTCTTGTTCTGGTCTTTCTCCACCGCTCACACTGATGGCCTTCTCTCAGGCCGGGATGGCTTGATTCATTGGCGCATGTGCATTTAACATATATTACAGGCAACACCACTCAGGGATGGCTTTGGGAGACAGCAGTGAGGGAAAATTTTATGGGGCACATCTATCTGGTGAGATTCTCTGGTCATCCACTTTGTAGGGAAAGTGAGGTGGCCTGAGGTAAGCATATGTGCCCTGTGACATTTATGGCAAGGCTCACGGGCAGTAGGATGTTAGAAAAAGAGGAAGATTGGAACATGGGAGACTGGGACATCTGGGGAAGGGGCCTGCAAATGGACCTATCAGGGTGAGTGCAGAGTGTAAAGATCTGGGTATCACATGGTGATCCCCAGCAAAGAGCACTCACTGTGGAAGGGGCAGAAACAACCAAATAGGCCAGGCAACTGGGCCAGTGCACATCAGCGAGCCTGTCATTGCCTCACCCAGTGCAGGGACAGTGGATACGCTAGTTGGAGAAATGAGGTCATGCAAGAGCCCATCAGTACAGGATCCCACTCTCCATGGCTCTTCTACATGCTGTTGCTGCTGAATGTCTAAATCTGTTAGCAGCAGAGACTAGCAACACCGTATTAGTCTTTTAAAGAGACTAATCAACCATTTGGTAGCAAGTTGACTGTGGATATTTTTTTCCCATGCAGGGGATAGAGACTCCTCTAGACTTGGGTCATCAGATAGTCTTGGCATGAGTTTGCCTTTCCTGCCTGTAGGGGCTAAGCCAGCATCACCATCCAGCAACACAGGATTCCACCTTACAGTGCCTGAGGTCAAGAGACTCGTTTTATCACAATGGAAATTCAGCAGTAGGCACATGACCATGGGTTCCACTCTTCCCATCACATATGACCTCACCCAGAAGCTGCCAGCTTGACAGAGAGGTGGATGAGCCTTTTATAAATAGTTAAGTTCCCTGTTTAGAGATGATACCCTGTGAGGATGGGCCATTGTCTTCTAGGATGGTGCACATAATACGTCAAGGCTGCTGTGTCCCAAGTAGGTTGGAGCCAAAGAAAAGAATAGTGGTAGGAGCAGCCTTACTTACTATCACTCCCAGTGACCTACTTAGGGAATGTGTGCTTTCTTTCTCTGCCATATGAGGTTCTGTGGGTGTAGAGGTCTTGGCTTGCAGAGCAAGAATGCCTCTGCAGGAGGACCCAGTGAACTTTAATTTACACCAGCCATCTGGTCACTTAGAGCCTCCCATGACAAGGATCAACCAAAAAGGAAGGGAGACATCATCCTGGCAGGCACAGATGACCAGGGGAAGTGGGGCTGCAGATGCACAGCAGGCAGGGAAGAATGCCCTTGTTGCATGGAGGATGCACTGGGGTGTCTCTTGGTGCTTCCAGGCTCAGTTTTAACTACAAGTGGCCAAGTGCAGTTGGCATAGCTTGCAAAGAGGGTGATAACTAGAGGTGCAGCCCCTTCAGACAAGATGGTCTGAACTGCCCCCTAAACAAACAGGTGCAAACTGAGGGTGGGGGAATCTCAAACCAGTGGTGGAGAACGATGAATATCGGTTATAGCCTTGAGATCAACTGCAGCAGTGGGGGGTGAAATTTATTCTACTAATCTTCCCTTGTAAATTTCGTAGGTAAACAGTCCAACCAAAATCCTGGGAGAGCTGTTCCCTGATGGGGCACACTTACTAGAAGAAGCAAGTGAATTAAAGGGGAGTTCACCACCAAATCTGTGGTTCTTTCCCCAGATCTTTCTTCAGGGCCAACACAACCATCACTCAGCCGTGACAGGCAGGAGTTGGGAGTGACTCACCTCTCTCACTGGGAATTGCCCTCAACAATAGGGAACTGCCTTATTCAGGGTTAAGGCATCTCCTTGAGGAATGCCCATGTTTAATTACTGGCTGACACAAGAATATGAAGGCCCGCCCCTGTCCCAGCTTGGAACAAATCTGAAGGCCCATCACAGCTTCAGAGATTCTTGGAGAAGGCTGAGGTCCCAATTGCAGTCTTATAGAGAGTGTCTTCTCTCTCTGCCCAACTCTGTCTTCCTTCCTTACAGAGGTTTCTTTGAGAACACTTCTTGTATTAGTTTGTTCTCACTTCTTGTATTAGTCTGTTCTTGTATTAGTCTGATAATAAAGACATACCCTAAACTGGATAATTTATAAAGGAAAGAGGTTTAATGGACTCACAGTTCCACGTGGCTGGGGAGGCCTCACCATCATGGCAGAAGGCGAATAAGGAGCAAAGTCATGTCTTACTTACATGGCGGCAGGCAAGACAGAGTGTGTACAGGGAACTCTCCTTTATAAAATCACCAGACCTTGTGAGATGTATTTAGTACCACAAGAATAGCATGAAAAAGACTCACCCCATGATTCAATTACCTCTCATTAAATTCCTCCCATGACTTGTGGGGATTATGGGAGCTACAGTTAAAGATAAGATTTGGGTAGGGACACAGCTAAACCATGTCACTTCTCAATAACCTTTTTCATGCAATTTCAGGCTGTTTCCTATAAGCTGGATTTTAGAATATCCTAGGCCTTTAGGATGCTATGCTTTATGGAATATGTCAGATTCTAGAAAAAACGATCTTGAGCAAGAGTAATAATGAATCCTCACTAAACAAAAACAAAACCAAACAAAAATGAAACTTAGGACAAAAGTTTCTCCGTCAATTTTCCTTTTTTATTATGCTGTGGCTATGACTCTTTATCCCCAAGGATGTTTTGTTTTAAAATTTATTTTTGTCTGATATTCATAGAGCTAATTTGATTTTATTGGTAGTACTATTTGCCAGAAAGTTCAAAAAACTTCAAGCTATGAGTTTTGTTTTAGTTAATGCAAGTTTGCATTGATTTGGGTAGAAAGCCTATTTTTCACTGTAAATTCTCAAAGCCTTTCCTGCTCTCAGTGCAGTCTTCTCAGCACCAAGGGCAGTCCCTGTGTGTTTGTGGGTGTGAGGTTTACTTCCCCTATACCCTTACAATGAGGATATAATCTTTTGGGATTCCAGATTTATGGGAGGAGCCTCTCCTCTTGGATTCTCCACTTTTTAATGGGACCTAGGCTTTTTTGTAAAGGCTGTGAAAATGAAAGTTCACCAGATTTGCTTTCAAGGCAAAACTTATTTCACTGCTCTGCTTACTTCTCATTACCAACTTTCCCTTAGATTTTGACCTGATAATTCTTTATTATGTAATAAAGATGTTTTTGAGAATTTTGAAACATTTTAATCCAGAATTTTTAGTGTTTGATCAAAATACTCAGCCTTGCATGTTATTGGAAACAGAATTCATAGAGGTAATTTTTTAAACAAAGAAAACTTTGATAATGGTGAAATTTTAGCATCTACTCGCTCTGCACATGCAGGGAACTGGTTTAACTGGTATGATGCAAATACACACTTTGAAATTGGCATGATGGACTGTAGAATCCTGAGACTCCATCATGTTCATTTTAATTCACTTTATGAGAGAGAGAGAGAGAGTGAGAGAGATTGTTTCACATTTATTGGATGGTGTTTCCAAACAATTTCAACAATTGATTTGCATTATACAGTCGAGACAATAAAATTGAAAATAAATTAAAGCCACTTAAACAACTGTTCTGTGGAACAGATATGTAAAATTTGAATATTTATGATAGTAAATTAGATTAAGTTGCTGAATACTTTTTTTCTAATCTTTCATCAATGGTGCAAAGCTCTCAGGAGTAAGTTTATCAAGTTTTTGTAGTATATTTTGATTAAATATAAATAAACTAATCACATTTTTATGGTTACAAAATAGTTCATTAAATGGGTAACAGCAGATTATTCCTCTGGAAACATACAGTTGTAGATTTGCTAAGAAATGATAACAGGTTTTATATAGCTGATGAGAAAGTTTCATGTTGACTTTTAAAACCCATTACACTGAAAACTAAGTTTTAATGTTTTGAACTTGCTCCAGAGAACCTTGAGTTTGTTGTGCTTGTTAATTCTTTGGGACTGTCTTACTGATATTCAAGTTTGAAAAACAGGCTTTGCCTTTAAGATTTGTTTTCCTCAAAATACAAGGTATGACATTTGGGAGAATTTGTAAGTTTTTTACTAGGGAATATAAGAGATAACGCATGATTTCTTTTAGTCTCCTTTTACCTTGGACTATTGATGCTTCAATTTTGAAGTGGATTCTGCACTCAAGAAACATGCAATGGAAGAATGGGATGGGTGGGAAGGTGAGGAAATGGAAACTCTGCAGTTAAGTGACTTGTCCTTGGTCTTCTACCTGATAAACGGTGGGACACTCTGCTCTGCCAAATGACACCTTTACTTCTTGGATCCCCTCCAACCTCCTAAACCCCTTCACTTTCTTTCACCTCCAACTCAATTGATTCCCTAAATTCCCACATCCCTAAGCAGATAGAAGCACCCCAGGTAACGACTTCATCTTTTCACCCATTTCTTCCTATATACATTCCATACTTGAGGTCAACTGCAGCCGTGGAGGTTGAAATTTATTCTTCTAATCCTCTCTTGTGAATTTCCCAGGTAACCAGTCCAACCAAAATCCTGGCAGAGCTGTTCCCTGAGGGGGCACACTTATTAGAAGAAGCAAGTGAATGTAAAGGAGGGTGAACTGTAGAGGAGACTCTGGTGCTGTCCCCAGATCTTTCTTCAGGGTCAACACATCCACTGTTGAGCTGTGGCAGACAGGAGCTGGGGGTGGCTTACCTCTCTCCCTGGGAATTGCCCTCAGCTGTAGGGATTGCCTCACTCAAGGTTCAGTCACCTTCCAGAGGTTGGCTCATGTTCAATTCCTCGTGGATATAGGAATCCAAAGGACCTGTCCTTGTCTTAGTGTGG
The DNA here is from genome assembly GCA_963574635.1 of Cheracebus regulus. NCBI lineage: Eukaryota > Metazoa > Chordata > Mammalia > Primates > Pitheciidae > Cheracebus > Cheracebus regulus. Next base: position 12,756 of record CAUYQU010051058.1, read on the forward strand.
GACAAATCTGAAGGCCCATCACAGCTTCAGAGATGAAGGGTAGGAGCTGCCTCTGCTGCCACCTTTCCTCCTGTAGCTTCTCTCCATGGCCAGAGTCTTGGAGGCTGCCCCGCACTCCATCCCCCCAGCACTTCTTGCCTTTGCCTCTGTGTGAAGACCTGTTCTTCAGTTTCTGCTGTGCATTCCCATCAGCATTCAGACTCCTCTAATGTAAACCCAGGACCCTTGTTTGACCTTTCGTGTCTCTCAAGCTCCTTGCAGGAGACCTCTACTGAGATGTCTCACTCTCTAATCCTCCAATCAACGAGGGTTGGAAGCCTTTACTTCATGAAGTTGGTCTGTCCGGGTTACCTCTACCTTAACAAATCCTGTGCAAAGTTCTTTCTCTTCATCAATGGTATCTTTCAGCCAAATCTGGCACAGAGCTCCGCTCCTTTCTTTAGAAAGTTTCCTTGATGGACTTGTGTGACACAATCTCATGGCTGCTGTTCTCCTTGGGTTCCCTGACCACTTTCTCTCGTAGTGACTCCCTGCATTAATGTCATATTCTGCTGTGAAAAATCACCACAAACTTAATGGCTTAAAACAATGTGAGTTTGATCTTTCATACTTTTGTAGGTTAGAAGTTCAGCAAGGATCTTTCTGGGTTAACACCAAGGGGGTGGCATGGCTGTGTTCCTACTGGTGGTTCTAAGGGAGAGTTTCTTTCTTTGCTTTTTCCAGATTCTAGAGGCCACCAGAAGTCCTTGGCTTGTGACCTCTTCCTCCGTCTTCAAAGCTAAGGGCCTTCTCTCCTCTTTGGCCTCTGCTTCTGTCTTTCATCTTCTTTCCCTGCTTTGAACTCTCCTGCCTCCTCTTCTGTGGGCCCTTGTCATCAGGCACCCACTCAGGTGATCCAGGATAATCCTTCCCATTACAGCATCCTGAGCTCATCTGCAAGGCCTCTTTTCCCAAGTAATAGAACGACTTGCAGATGCTGGAGATGAGGACATAAACACATCTTGGAGGGGCCATCACTCAGCAGACCACACTCTCTCTCCTTAGATTCACCTCTTCATTTTGGAGCACCCCAAATTTAGTTCTCAGCTCACTTCTCTTCTCCATCCACACTCTCTGAGGGGACGAGCTCACAGAGGACTGTGGCTGTAAATGCATTCTTTGAGCTGGGGGATTGTCACATTATATCTCCACTCCGGACCTCGCCTCTGAGTTCCAGGTGTGTGTTTGTATACACCTGTGTGCACTGTCTACCCGACAATTCACGTGGATGTTTAATAATGATCTCAAACTCAAAATATCTACAAAAGCCTCTGAATTTCTCCCCAAACCTGTTCTTCTGCACCCTTCCTCTCACTGTTAATGGCTCCACCATCCACCTTGCTACCTGGAGAAAAATCTCAGGGATCTTCTGGATTATTCTGATTTACTTTACCCACCTGCTGCATCTAATCTGTGAGCAAAGTATCTCAGCTGCTATCCCTGATTCCACACTTCCTCCACCTTCTGCCTGGGCTTGGGAAGCAGCCGCTCGACTACCCTCTTTGCTTCTGCTCTTCCCATCTGAGGTCCACCTTTCACCCAAGAGTGAGTTTTTTATACATATATATACGGAAGCTTGCTCTGTCGCCCAGGCTGGAGTGCAGTGGTGCCATCTCGGCTCAGTGAAACTTCTGCCTCCCAGATTGAAGCAATTCTCCTGTCTCAGCCTCCCGAGTAGCTGGGATTACAGGTGTCTGCCACCATGCCCCGCTAATTTTTGTGTTTTTAGTAAAGATGGAATTTCATCATGTTGGCCAGACCTGTCTCAAGCTCCTGGCCTCAAATGATCTGCCCACATTGGCCTCCCAGAGTACTGGGATTACAGGCGTGAGCCACCTTGCCTGGATCTGAGAGTGATTTTATAGTAACCACTTTTATTAGCAAGTATTTCAAACCTTCCAAAAAATAAAGAAAGCGACAAAGTAAGCATCCAGGTATTTATCACCTAGATTTAATGTTGTAAATGTTTTATTTGATATCATTATCTTTTTAAGAGAAGAAATGATCACATATTTGTGAAATCTGCTATTTACTTCTCCTTAATCCCATCCCCGGCTCTCACCAAGGATAGATGATATCGTGTGATATGTTCTTAGACTTTACATAAATGTTTTATATTTGATGTTTCTGGCACTTAATTTTTTTTTAAGAATTATATCTGAAGTGTATACATGTTGATATACATAGATTGGCTTCATTCACTTTAATATCTGTATAGGTATATCATTATATAAGCACAGGACAACATAGTTGTTTTCTTGTTGTTAGGCATTTACTGGTAAAATTCGCTGCACATCACTGTAGTAAACATCCATGTACCTTAATCTTCGTGCACAAGTATGAGAAACAGTGGAAAAATTTGAAATTTTAATGTAGCTAAGTTTATCATTCTAAAATGTTGGTGCTTTCGTAACTTGTTTAGGAAAGCTCTTCCCAACTCTATGAAGGCATTCAATTAAATTTTCTAAAATTTTACTTTCTAAATTGAGGTCTAATCATTCTGGAATGTGTCTGTGAGTGTGTGTGTTAGAGTTAGCCCATTGTTCATCACAATTTAATGAATATTCTAGTTTTTACCTACTGAATTTTAAGGCTGTGTCTATAGAGTACCACGTTTTTAAAGGGCATGGTACAGCAGAGGTCATGGAGGCATACAGCCTGGCTCCAAAATCTGGCTGCATGACTTAGGAGGAAGTAGGTGTGCCATCTTTGACTGCTTACACACACTCTCTGCATCTCTGCCCTAGTTCCCCTCATTTGCAAAAGGAGATACTGTGAGTAACTACTTTTTGAGTATTAAATGAGCACTACTGCACTTCGATTCCTTCATGTGGAACCTGGCACTAATAGCCATCAATATTAACTATCATACTTAAAGTACTATACTTTTTATTTCATGTAAATCTATTTTTTGTTCTCTGTTTTGTATCATTTGTTTATTAGACCATACCTATATCAATGAACAATTCAAATACTATAGCTTTATAGTAATCTTGATATCTGAGAGTGCAAACATTGCTTTTTGTCTGCTTGCTCTGAGAAAAGCAATATTAGGATTTTTATTGCAATTGTATTGAATTTATAGATTATTTTGAGAGAATTTCATAGATTGTTTCCACATGTAAACATACGCTTTTCAACTTACTTTGTCTTCATGTCTTTGAACAATGCTCTCTATTGTTCCTCACAAATGTCTTACTCATTTTTTTGTTAGATTATTTCCAGGGACCTTATAGTTTGTTGCTACTGAAAAAGTTTTATGTTGTTACTTAAACATTATTTTATTTTGTTTATTTTAACTTAAAAATTATGTTGGTTATTACTGCTATTGGTTGTTTTCTTTTTCTTTTTGAGATGGAGTTTCTCTCTTGTTGCCCAGGCTGGAGTGCAATGGCATGATCTTGGCTCACTGCGACCTCCGCCTCCTGGGCTCAAACAATTCTCCTGCCTCAGCCTCCCAAGCAGCTAGGACTACAGGCATGAGCCACCATGCCTGGCTAATTTTGTATTTTTAGTCGAGATGGGGTTTCTCCATGTTGGTCAGTCTGGTCTTGAACTCCCGACCTCAGGTGATCTGCCTGCCTTGGCCTCCCAAAGTGCTGGGGTTACAGGTATGAGCCACTGCACTTGGCCTATTACTGCTATTAATTCTTAAAACTGGTTTTGTACTCCAGCAACTTTATATTTAATAATTTATTTGTGGTTTTCTCATACTTTTTCTAACATTTTTCTTGATTGCTTTCCACTTGTTTATATTTTTTAATGTATAACTGTACAATAATAATTAACATTTATAGAAATTTTTAAAGTGCTAGATAACACTTTGCATGCATTAGCTCTTTTCATCCTTCTGACAACTCCATGAAGTAAGTTATATTATTATTCCTATTTTATTGGTAGTGGTAAAGAAAAAGTAATTCAGACATTTGTTAAAACAGTAAAGAAGACTTTATTTGGGATGATAGAAATAGAGGTGTCAAGACTATGGCAACTGGGAGAGAAATGGGGCTCAATTCTGAATACAGCAAGACAAGTGGGGCTTCATGGCCAAGGATTGGAGTGGGAGTGGGGTGGGGGTCTAGAAGGAAAATGACTTAAGAGGAGACATCAAGGGTAGGGGATTCTTACTGAAGGCAGGTCAAAGATTCAGACATCACAGGCGGAAGATGAGGAACTGATCACATATAGAGGGTGATCAGATATCAAGGCAAGGATTCCCAATAAACTGACTTCGTCTATAGAATTCTTGCTACGACTAGAAGAGGTGGGCTAAAGGCAGGACCCAGGGACGAGGCCCAGTTGAATAGAGGGCTTAGAGGACCCTGACTGAAGTTTGGTGGAGGAGAGAGTCTGCAGGTAAGCAATTGAGGTGAACAGAATTTAAATCTTGCTTGAGATGACACAATAGGAAGAGCCCAGACAGGTTTGAAATCCTGATAGTTTGCTTTAAGGTCAATGTTTCCCACCCCTCTTGTATGAGTAACAGTGGCATCTGTGGGGACTGTTGTTTTGTGACATGGTTTGGCTGTGTCCCCACCCAAACCTCATCTTGAATTGTAGCTCCTATGATTCCTGCATGTTGTGGGAGGGACCTGGAGGGAGACAATTGAATCATGGGGGCGATTTCCCCCATGCTGTCCTTTAGTAGTGAGTAAGTCTCATGAGATCTGATGGTTTTATAAGAGGGAACTCCTTTCACTTGGCTCTTATTCTCTCTTGCTTGCCTCCATGTAAGACGTGCCTTTCACCTTCTGCCATGATTGTGAGGCCCCCCTAGACATATGGATCTGTGAAACCTTAATTAAACTTCTTCTTCTTTTTTTTAATAAAGTACCCAGTCTTCTGCATGTCTTTATCAGCCCCCTAAGAATGGATTAATATACTTCATTACTGATATTAATGGGTACAACTTCAGTTTGCACTATTTAGTATGATATTGTGGAAAGTTTGGCTAAATACTATTTACGTAGCTGAAGAAAATCTTATGTATTGCTCAGAAGCTTTTCTTCTTAATCTTAAAGGAATTTTGAAATTTATTGAATGCTTTTTCTGCATTGATTGAGCTAATCTTTTTTTTCCTTAAATCTGTTAATGTGGTGAGTTCCACTGATAGACTTTTTTTTTAATTGAACCATCCCTGCATACCTAGGAAAAATTATAAATCAAAGTAGAAATAAATTTGTTATAAATCTTAAATATCTTACTTTAGCTTTAACATTTGAAACATAGTTCCAAGGTTTTTGCTTTTGTTTTTTCCTTTTAAAGATTCCTTGAAAAGCTGTTGACCAAGTATCTTTGTGAATACAAAGCACTCAATTCTCATTCTAATAATAATTAGCATTATCCATTGCTTAGAACCAAAGTTAAGAACAGAAGTCAGTGATTATCTGCAATGTAAAGTTAACATAATGTTTAATCGATGTTGATATTACATTTTATCATCAAAACACTGAGTAAAGGGCAATGAGCTTTCCTCTAATGTTTCAAGATTTGTTGAATTAGTTCCAATGTCTACCGACCATAATGTGGAAACTATAAAGGGTGCTCTTGTTGTTTCTTTTCTTTCATGGAAATTGTGCAAGTTTTCTGGGTGTGTAGTTCGTGGTGATGCCATAATCGGCTGAAGGGACCAGTTGCTATGTGTTTGGGGTTCCGAAGATCTCAATAGGGGCATCTCTGCTGTAACTACTATTATGTGTAGTGTGTGCTTGGCTGTAAAGCACACACCACCACCCAGCCCCACCTGCAGTTCATGTGAAGATTAAATGAGATCGAGCACTAATATCCCTTAGAAATACTCTCCAAATGGGATATGTCCCACTTGCCTTGACGGAGTGAGGACTAGGGAAGAAAGCCAGCAGCTTCAGGGCTGAGGATGGTTAGAGTGAGGGGTGCTTCCATCCCGACTCTGGCCGTGACTTCTCACAGCAGCTCCTCCTCTACACAGTCTCTGCTCCTGATCAGGCAGGGACTGAGCCATGAGATATCACTCATTTTGCAAAATGGGTTCTGAGACTCAAGTCCTGGTCAGGCTGCACTTGCTCCTTCGGTTGGGATCAAATCCTGTGAGTTTTCCCTACTCTGTGATGATCTCTCTGCTCTATCCCTCCTCTTCTCTTCTCTCTCTAACATGCATTTGCCGGTGCAACTCTGGTAGGGTGATCTTGTGTCAAAAGTGCCACCTTTGAGCTACTCTCTCCTCTGGGGTCCCAGGCCTTCCTGGGCCCGATTCCTGTCATTCTGACAATGTTCCATTCTCATTTGGCAGCTGAGATTCTTATAAAGGGACTCAATTGCATTAATGCCCGTGTTCTGGTTTTGTTTTTTTAAAGGGAAAAAAACTAAAAGGAAACACATTTCTGAGTTGCACATCATGATCAGGCACAGAGTCCAGATACACTTGGTGTAGCAAGCATCCATCCTTGCAGAGAGGCATGTGAACCAGGACTCTCTGCACCCACCCCTCTGGAGTTTTGTTTTCCGATGGCTGGAATGTTCCAGGACACCTGCCATGACGGAGGGTTATCCGGGACCTGGAGGATACCTGCTACCTGTGAGCTTCCTTCCAATTGTTTTTATTATAATTCTTGTCATTAACAGGATTAATTTGTTTTAATGGGGCCGTTTTTCCTCTCGCTGTTTGTGTACGTCATAAATCTGAAGGGGAAATACAGAAACAGAAGGGTGTGTGTCTTTACGAGTGAGTTTGGAGGCAAACCAAATGGTGCATTTCTTTTCAGATGCTTGCTGCTTTGCTTTCTGATTTTTGGTCCAGGACTTTCAGTATAAAAATAGGATGCCTTCTTTTATAAGGGCTGCTAGTGTGGCTCTTCCACGGGCTGGCTGCGTGTGTACGAAAGCCAGCTTCCGGGCTTGGGTGTGTTGACTCATGAGTCACCGAGGAATTTACGCCTTGGCCCTAAAGAATAATGTAATGCAGGTTTAATTACAGTGAAAGCTTAAAGTTGATGTTAATTTAACGGTGCAGTCAACTTTCAGTTCTCCGTGTTGCTGAAAGATGGGGTGGCGTGGATCATTCCAATTAATGAATAGCTTGAATTATTCTTTTCCCTTCAGTTCATCAGACTTGCTGCTCTAATTTTGCTATGAGGGACTAATGTTGAAATGAACATGAAAGTCGATTTCTGGGAAAGCAGGTAGGAAGGTCATGGTGTGCTGCAGGTTATGTGAACCCCAGTAGCTGTCCCAGGCCAGCTGCTAAGAATCAGTGGAATAAGTGATTCTCCATGGCTTGGTCTAAGCCAGGTCTTGTGCAGCGGAAAATAAAAGCTTTTACTGCAAACATCAACTGCAATGTGCTGTCCTTAAGAGAATGGTGCAAATCCTCTTCAGAGTATATGCTGTTTTCTTTTTAAACAAAATTCCTGCTTGGGATGAAAGGCGTAGTTTGGAAGAAAACCATTAACGGAGATAAAAGTACCCTATTTTGCACAAAGGAATGAGTAATTGAGGGTGGAGTTGGGAAAGAGAGGCCTGTGGAGGTGAGCAAACATCTTTTCTTAAGGAGATGATGGAACTGTTGAGAACAGGGGCATCAAAAAGTCAAGGTACATGTCCCTGGCAGGGAAGGCCTCTGATGTAACAAAACCCCTTTACTCCAAACCTTTGGCCAAGTGTGTTGCAAACAAAAGCTTAGCATTCACTGGTGTGATGGTGTTTGGGGAGGAGGTCAGCTGCCAGCTGCCACAGGTTTGTCCTGAGGCAGAGGAACGAGAGTCACTGATGGGATCGGACGAGGTGAGCTGTGGGCAAGAGCCACCCCTGATAATGTTAACAACTCGAACTAAAAGGCATTTGGGGAAGACCTGGAGCTGCTCCCTGGGCATGGAGGAGGGAGGTCAAAGCTATTTCATGGAGGTTATCAAGGACAGGGTGAAGTTCGTGGATTTATGCCTTACGTAGTCTAGACAGCCAAACAACAGAACTGGTGGCCAGTTAGTTATCTGCTGACTTTTAGCTGGACTTAGAGCTGTGCAGATGTCTAATGAGTTCTAGAACCTTTTATTCAAAGTGTGGTCCCTGGGCCAGGGCAGAGGCGCCACCTGGGAGCTCATTAGAAGCCTGGAATCTCAAACCTTTGGAGCCCCGGCTTCATGTAAACAAGCCGGCAGCCCATCCCGGGAGACTCCAGACGCACATGTGAACCTGAGAAGGGCTGGCCTGGAACGTACCACACGTGGTGCTGGGGAGGAATGGGGAGAGGTCCGTGTGGAAGCGGGAAGTGAGGGTCACGGGGCAGCCAGATCGGGATTTTCAAATGTTTTCCTGGAATGCTGAGTGGCTCCCCTCTCCCCATGTGCTGAGACCCTGGCCTCTAGATCAATGCCCCTCTTGTGTCCAGTCCTCTCCTGGATTCCCTCTAGCTCTTCTCTAGAGACCCAGCCTGCAGGGGGAAATATTTGTTCTCTTTCCTTTCTTTTCCTCCCCATTGAAATCCAAGTGTGTTTATGTGGTTACCTTTACTGTTTAGCTCACAGGGCATCATCGCAAGAGAAATCAAGGAGGGTCACCAGGGACTTTGGACTCTGACAGGCTCTGATGTTGAAGTGGCGGTGGTGTGGCCTTGCCTCAGGATCAACTTGACCTGTCTTTATTGGGAAGGGGAGTGTGTTTTCATCAGTGTATCGTGTTAGGCCGGGATATTTCTGAATGTATGGGATAATGTTACAGGTGTGTGTGTTGTGTTGTGTTTCCCGTGTAGCTAAATGATAGGAAGCAGTTGAATGACTTTTGGGGTGCCTGCTCAGTTCATTGTTTCTTATTTTGGGGGAGTCTTCATGGCCCACTGGGCAGGCAACTGTGGATATGACCCTTTTCCCCTGACCAAGGTTGATTCAACCTGGCCTTATGTGGGATAATCTAACACTCCTCTTAGGGGACCTGAGACTTGGAACAAAGGGCCACTTTAATTGGGAGTGACTGCAGCTGAGTCACACATGTTCCATGATCTGACTTCTGTCTGTGCATCACTTGGAGTAGGACTGTAGTTGAGAAAATGGCATCAAACTCTTCATGTCCTTTAACTAGGCTGGGCGCCTATATTTTTCATCAGTGGAATATATGAAGAATGTTTATTCTGTGCTGGTTACTGTGCTAGATTCTAGGGCTATCTAGCCTCGGCTCTCATGGAACTTACTATCCAGGGAAGAAGAGAGATCCTAATCAAGTAATCACTGAAATAAATGTAAAACCATAGCTGCGGTAGGTGATGTGAAAGAAACCGTGTGCAGTACTGGGAAGCAGGGTAAGAAGGAGAGTTAATCTAAGGAGGGAGAGCAGGAAGGATCCCTGGGAAAGAGGCAGTCGGAGGGAAGCCTGAAGGCAGACTAGGGGCACCTGAGACGGGCAGGCCGCGGTGCAAGTGCTCTATGTGCTCTAGGAGGCAGCTATGTCTGCAAAGCCCTGTGTTAGAAGCCCGTAGGTAAGAGATGAGAGAGGACCAGCCTGGCTGAAGCCAGGACAGAGAAGCGGAGGGGTTCTGGGTGAAGCAGGTGGGGACCATTTTATGGACTTTTGCTGCCGTGGTTGGTTAATTCCAAAGAGTAATGAGAAGCCTCGAGAGTAATTTAAGCAGAAGGTGGTGGCTGGTAGTGACTGATGGGATGCGTCCCAGAGCCAGGGAGGATTGGGAAGAAATAAGTAACTAAATATGTAAAATGATTTTTGCAACTTGGAGAGAAAAATGAATATAGAGCTAAATCACAAACCTTTAAAAAGGATCAAGGCAAACTGTGGGAATAAACCTGAACCACGCACCTGCGTGTTGATGGCTCTGAACGCTCTTTCGAAAGGGACAGAAGGCTGAAGCGCCACAAACTGCAACTATACGCCGCAGAAAAGACACGCGAATGGAGTGTTCAGTGAGAGGGAGCTTTCTCACTATTAGCAAAATCACCACTCTACCAGGCGCATTCTTGTTTTTTAGTAAGTAAAATGGGAAGGCATTTTGTTTTGCCAGGATATCTGCAACTCCATTTCTTGAAGCAAAAGTCAAGGTCTGATAATCGCCTCAAGATGATGGTTTGTGGCTTAGTAGAGTCTGGAGGTGCCCTCAGCCCTGGTGTTGCCTTCACGCGCTCTCTCGCAGTCACCTCAATGTATTGATCTCATTAGGAGATAAGGGTGACAAAGGTGGATTTTAATACTTGGGAGAAATGTAAAACC
>CAUYQU010051061.1:0-22943 GCA_963574635.1 Cheracebus regulus
ATGGAGAAACCCTGTCTCTACTAAAAACACAAAATTATCTGGGTGTGGTAGCGCATGCCTATAATCCCAGCTACTCAGCAGGCTGAGGCAGTATAATCACTTCAACCCAGGAGGTGGAGGTTGCCGTGAGCCGAGATCGCACCACTGCACTCCAGCCTGGGCAACAAAGCAAGACTCCGTCTCAAACAAACAAACAAAAAACTATGTCATGTTGCTGGAATTTTCTTTCAGACCTAAAAAAGAAACAGAAATACTTAATAAAGTTGAACTCAGGAATTTCTCAACAGGCTGCACATCTGAGGTGGCACGGGCTGCCAATTTTTTTTTTTTCAAAAACAGTGAATAAATTTGCTCAAGAAATTAGCTGTCAAAAACAGGGGTATAAAAACCTAGCCAGAGATTTTTATGTTTGGCTGAGTCTCTCAAACTGTTTTCCAGATAGTTGAGGCTCAGTAAACCTAACACATTTTTCTCAGCAACTTTCCCCCACTTTAATTTCCAAACTCTGAAATTATTTTAAAAAAAAAAAAAAAGTTCAAATATGTTTTTTTCTTAAAGTATTAGTTGATATCAAGCAGGCAGGTAAGCATTTCCTGGTTAATCTTTTATCAGAAGGACTTTCAAGAAACTGCATTTTGGTAGATTTGATTTTCCCTTTATTCAAATTGTACACACTTCTGGCATGTGGAGGTGGAACATTTAAACTTGAAAATCTTATGGAAGATGCCTCTGCTTTCACAGAGGCATGGAGCCCAGTGGAGTTCTAGGCAACCTGGCCTTGTACAGCTGACAAGGAGAATAATACCTATCAAGGTAGGAAAAAAACAGCTCCTTTCCTTTTGCCTCCAAGAAGACCAATGACAACCAAGAGCAGTTGGTTACAGTCAGAACAGGCATTATTACCATCAGGTGAGTAAGTTGGTAGGATCCCTCTGCTCAGCTTTAAGTATTGGAAGAACTGACTGGATCTGCAGTTATGTGCTTCAAAACACAGCTATATCCGACTGCTCTTTGTCAAAAGTTATGGTCACCTGGAAATCCATTCCTCAGAAGCATTGCTCTAGTGCCCATGAGGGTGTGACCTGTCACTCACTCCTTCTTCATCGCCTTCTTGGTCTTCAGCTTTTGTCAGGCACATTGCTAAAAACTTCCTACTGTCCTGTTGTTTTACCCTAAACCCAGACAAATGACCAAACCATCTGACTCTCTCCATGCTTAGCTCTGAAACCAGATTTAGTTCTGAAAGTTAGGAGAGGCCATCCGGAGGTACTGTTTTCATCTTCCTTGGCCTCCCACTTCCTTGGAGGTATAGAAAGGAGCTAGTGAAAGATACTGACTCTTTTCTGCACTTCCACCTCTGACACCTTCAGCCAAGCCCCCTCCCCATAGATACTCCACCGGCTCTATACCACACCCGTAACCTTTCAGGTACAAAGCACCCCCTGAAGATTACATAGGAAATATATGTATTAGTAAAGAGCTTCTCCATAGAAGCAGAACCAAGAAGACATAGTGAAGTACATAGAGAAAGAGATTTACTACAAGAGATTGGCTCATATGTTTCTGAAGGCTGAGAAGTCCCACAGTCTGCTCACTGCAAGCTGGAGGTCCAGGAACACTGCTGATATAGTCCTAGGCCAACCCCAAGGGCCTGAGAACCAGAGGAGCCAATGATGAAAGTTCCAGTTCTAGACCAAAGGCCTAAGAACCATGAGCCCTGATGTCTGAAGGCAGGAAAAGATGGATATCCCAGCTCAAGCGGAGAGTGAATCTGCCTTTCCTCGGCCTTTCTGTTCTATTTGAGCCCTCGATGAATTGGATAATGCCTTCCCCTTCCCCTTTGGTTAAAGGTTCTCTTTAACCAAAAATAACTTCTTCAGAAACTGGTCAAGAGATCAAAAAGTCCATCACTCAACCCATTTCTCTGGATGAATTAAAAACTCTAAAGGCAAATGACTAGGGATATGGAAAACATAGGAAATCGTCACCAGCTATAAGCCCTCCAGCTACAATGAACTTGTCAGATTTGCTCTGTCTACCAGCAAGCTTGATGAAATGGGATCTTGGATACAAAATACATGTTTGGGGATCTAACAAGGAAAAATGCCTGGGGCCGAAGGTACTAAGCAATCCAAGTGCTTTTCCTTAGTTATGAGACTAATGGGGAAGAGGCAATCACTATGCAACATGGGTATTATATGCCCAGAGAAAGAACATAACCCAAAGGAGAAAACAGAGGCAGAGGTGGGAAAAGATGATGATGATGATGATGATCCAATCAGCAGCCATAGCTACCACTCAGTAAGAAAGCATACAGTCAGGCACAGAGCATACATTAGCTTATTTCATTTCCATGATCCACATGCTGGAGAGGTATTCCCATTTCCATGTTACAGTTGAGTCTATTGAGGCTCATAGACAATTCATTTCTTACCTAGTCACACAATTAATAAGTGGTAGGTTTCAGGTTCAAAGCCAGATTCCTCTCCAATGGTTGTAACCATTCCATTTGACTATACTGTCTTCCTAATAATGCATTAGTTATAGTTAGGGAGCACATATGTGGTTTCTCAGGGAAAAAGAACAGAAAAAGTACAGGGGGAAACCCCCACTAGGTTTCTCTAAAGGCTTGGCCTAGAACAAACAAAAATGCTGGCAAACTAAACTGATGATTGCTCCTTGGCCTCACACCCCACCATTTACCTAAGTCTATGGCTCCCAACTGGGGACTCAGTCATTGCACGGGATCCATGTGTCCATATGCACACAGACAAAATATATCATGTACATATTAATATATTTATGTAATTATTCATATACCAGTTGATTCTCAAATGTTATTGAATTCACAGGGTATTTATCATTGTATATTTCCCAACCTAAGAATATTACAAGTATAATTAGAATCATGTGGGATGAATGTTTTTGTCATTAAAGGGGGATTTTCGATTCTACAATCCAGAAATTCCATTCCTAGATACTGACTCAACAGAAATGCATCAATCCACTCATCAATAATCGACAATGTGCAGGAATGGTCATACCAGCATATTCACAAATTCCCCCAAAGCAGAAATGACCCAAATGCCAACACAAGTGGAATGGGTGAGTACATGGTGGTGCAGCCACACAGTGGAATGCTGTATGGTAATAAAAGCAGACAGACTACAACTACACCTAACAACAGATGACTCTCACAAATGGGATACACAGCAAGGGAGCCAAACACATTTAAAAGCACCCTCTGTATAATTCCTTTTATATCATTTTCAAAAACAAGCAAAACTCATCTATGCTGTAAGAAGTCAGGAGAAAGATTAACTCGAGGGGTGGAGGGAGAGTGAGTGAGGGAACCTTCTGCAGATGCTTATAATGTTCAGTTTCTTGATCTGGGTGTTGGTTACATAGGTTTATGCAGTTTGTGAAAATTCCATGAGCTGTGCATGTGATTTGTGTATTTTTTTAAAATTTATGTGATATCTTAATAAATACTCAAAAAAAGAGTTGACAAGTTATATGATAAACACAACCTATTGTTCTGTAGGAAAGCTCTTCTCAGCCAGTCTGGGTACTTACCCTTTGCCAAATATGACAATCTTTTTCCTCCCCATTTTTGCTCAGGCCATATTCTCAATTTCAAATGACCCACTTTGCCATCTCTGCCCATTAAAACACTTTTCATTTTTTGAAACCCAGCTCAAGGTCCCCACCTCCAAGAAACCTTTCCACTTCTGTAGCCAGAAGTGAATTCTTGCTCCCACAAACCTGGAGTGCTCTGATAGCATTTCTCTGACCACAATTCTGAGGTCTTTTGAGCTGCACATGTAGCCTGGCAAGTGATAGATCATTTAGAAAGGTTTTCTGTTGCAACAGTATCTACCTTAACCTCATAATGCAGTAATCTGTGTTTGCTTTACTTCCTGCCCTCAAGAAGCTTAGACTCTTGGGGGAAATAGGTCTTCGTGCCTTTGCACTGCTCACCACATCCAACCCATACCCATGCATATTGCAGATGCTCAGTTAATGTTTTTGAATAAAGATAAATGTCACCTGTGAAAATAATCTGCAGTAAAAGAAATACCTTGAAGATCTCAACAGCTCTATTTCATGTCTTCTGTTTTCCTTTTTCAGACAGAATCTCACTCTGTGGCTCAGGTTGGAGTACAGTGGCATGATCACAGTTCACTACAGCCTTAACCTCCTGGGCTCAAGCAGTCCTCCTGCCACAGCCTCCCAAAGTACTGGGATTACAGGTGTTAGCCACTGCATCCCACCCTGTTTCGTGTCTTTATTAAATAAAATATAGAAGACTTCAATATGAGGTCACTCTTTCTCCCCAGTGGCTGGTATTTTATTGGGTTTATACTAAACTGAAAGCACCCTTGGGCGTCTAGTTATCTATACAGGCAAAAATGTGAGCTTTTCAATCAAAAAACTGAAGGCAGCTGAGATGTCTGGATCATAGTGATGAAGAGGCTCAGCCCAATTCCAAGTTCCTTGGATCAATCCTGGCAGATGCTTCCACATACTAAGAAAAAGCATCCAACAATCAAATCAGCACAGCAAGATGCAATGAAAAATGACAAGAGTGGCATCAACAGACAAGCCTGTTAGCCCAATCCAGCTTTGTCCCCCACAAGAACAACAGCGTTTTTCTAAAGAGTCCCTGATGTGTCCTCAATCTATAATTTTGTTCCCCCTTCCCTCTTTTCTTCCCTTTTCAATAAGCTGCACATTGTTCAAGACAAATTCCCTGTGCAATGATTTTTTTTTAATCATTAGGGCAAAATGAGCAGTGCTGGAGTGCTAAGATTCCTGAATTAATAATATTGCTGCCATCCATGATTTTAACTTTCTCTTTTCTGTCAGCAGAAGCCAAGACATTAGGAGATATTTTCCAGCATTACAGTCAAACTGTGCATTTTTAGATTTGTGGGCAGGCTGAGTGATCTCCAGCCAGAGTCTCAGCCCTCAGCTCCACATTCCAATGTCATTCTCTTACCACAGCATCATTTCTGGTCTCCCAAGTCATTCTGGTCTCCCAAGTCATTGCTTTGGAGAAAATGAAGCACATTTTCAGAATTTAAGAATAACCCAGGCAGCCTAAGGCCAACTAACAAGGCAGTTGGTGAAGTCAGCAGAAGAAGAGCTGATATGAGCAACATGCATGTGAGCAACACCTTCCATCATGAAGATCTGTATCAAGACCTTTTATACCTACACCAAGAATTTCACTGATGGGCACAGCTTACAGGTTCAAGCAGCCTAAAGGGCCCACATATTTTCCTGTTTTTATTAAAAGTACAAGGAAACATAGCACTTAAAGTATGTATGCCAGGACTAACCTACTTACATTCAGGTCTCAACCTGAATTTCATTTCTTATGAAAGCTTGACCCAGTCCCAGTTCGGAGCTAGATACTTTTAACATTCTTCCTCTATGTCACTTGCCACAGTTGTAATTTACTAATTACATGTGTGATCATATAGAAAGAGGCTGTCTCCACAGAAATCTAAGTTCCATACAGGCAAGCCTGGAATCTGTCTTGTTAATGGTTAATATGGTTTGGCTGTATCCCCACTCAAAGCTCACTTTGAATTCCCACATATTGTGGGAGGAACCTGATAGTAGGTAACTGAATCACAGGGGCAGGTCTTTCCTGTGCTGTTCTCATGACAGTGAATAAGTCTCACAAGATCTAGTAATTTCAAAAGCGAGAGTTTCCCTATACAAACTCTCTTTGCCTGCTACCATCCATGTAAGACATGGCATGCTCCTCCTGGCCTTCCGCCATGACTGTGAGGCCTCCTTGGCCATGTGGACCTGTAAGTCCATTAAACCATTTTTTCTCCCCAGTGTTGGGTATGTCTTTACAAGCAGTGTGAAAACAGGCTAATACAATGGCTGTGTCCCAGCATGACAGACTTACTAGGTAGTACTTAGAAACACCTGTTGTTGCCGTTAAAGCTAGTTAGCTGACTCCATAGATTGTTAGAACCTAACAATCCTGTAATTCCCACCCACCCTGGCTAGAAACCAAGAAAGAAAAGTGTTTTTCAGTAGTCCATATAGATGGTGAATCCATAAACAGATTTTATTTCCCTGTCTCTCAGGCTCCAAGGTCCCAAATTGCCTCCTTCTCCTAATTTATGGCACCATCATCCTCTATGTTAATCAGTTTTAAAACATTAGAAACATTCTTGGTTCTTTCTTCTTTGTTAACCCTCCTACTTCTCACTAACTGACTCTAGAAACTTTCTTTCAGCTGCCAGCCATCCCCCGCCCCTCATGCCACCCCAGGCCAGGACTTGCTACTACTTCCTAGACATGTAACTGGCCTCTGACCTTAACTTTTTTGTGTTTGTTTTTGGAGACAGAGTCTTGCTCTGTCACCCAGGCTGGAGTGCGGTGGCACAATCTCAGCTCACTGCAGTCTGTGCCTCCCAGGTTCAAGCGATTCTCCCACCTCAGCCTCCCGAGTAGCTGGGAGTACAGGGGTGCACCACCACGCCCAGTTATTTTTTTGCATTTTTAGTACAGTGTTTCACCATGTTGGCCAGGCTGGTTTCGAACTCCTGACCTCAGGTGATCCACCTGCCTTGGCCTCCCAGAGTGCTGGGATTACAGGTGTGAGCCACCATGTCTGGCCGACCTTAGCTCTTTAAGTAGGTCTTTTCATTTCTAGCTAGCAGGTAATTCTTGACACTTTCAGATCACCTGCTACCAGACAAAGCATTAGTGACTTCCTCAAACCCATGTGAATAAAATGTAAGCTCCATAGCTTGGAATATTCCATGTGGTCCCCAACCTGTCTGTTTCCTTCCCACATGATCCTTCAACATTCCCCTTTATGCAAGAAGCCTTTCTTAATTCTTTTCTACCTGAAGATGCAACCAAATACTCCTGCCACATTTTCTGGAATGTTGTAAATGTTTAGTTTTATAAATTAGAAAGCATCTGCTAAATTGTTCCTAGTAATTCAGAAGGCTCTTCCAGCCATAACCTAGATCACTTTGGTCTTTGATTACCAAAAAATGCCTAACACTCTGTCTGGCACATAATATCTTTTCAAAAATATTTCTTGAATTTAATCAAATTCATTCTTTCATTTATTCTTTCAAACACCCAGTCTGTTTACCAGTGACTGCCCCACCCCAGGGATAAAAATGTAGAATTGTGTGACCTTAAGCACAGGCCTTAACTCTTCTAGACCTTGGTTTCTTTCCCCACAAAATGAGCTGTGCTGTGAATCAAGTAAGAGAATGCATGTAAAACACTTAGTGTACTGTCTGGTACATAGTATATGCTCAATAAATGTTAACCTAGTATTATTATTATTGCCTCCTAAGGCAGTCTGTTCCATTGTCAGGCAGGTAAAATTACTAAATCATTTTTCACAATTCTGAGTAAAAATATAGCTCCCAATGACGCCTATTCATTGATCTTATCTTCCTTGCCTGTAAGCAAGAAGAATGAAGTGACTTCTAAGTAGGCTGAGATAATACTTCTAAAATCCTGACTCTCGGCACCGGGCCTGGAGTGAAAAAAGGAAAACTGAGGTCAACTAGGGACAGAGAGCTGGATTTCATTAATTCCATGGGTTTCTGAAAAGAGCTAAGGTTCTGTAAGTGGGTGTTCATTTTCTACCTTAGGAGTTTCAGTCTGGGACTCCAATATACTGCTTAAATTTCATTTATTTCCTCTAGCTGTAGGGTTTGGGTAAGCAAAGAAAATTCTGCAAAATGACTTCACCATTGGCAGTCATTTGTCCTTGGCCAAACTGACTTGCAATTATTCTAAGAGTGTCAGAAGTTTCCAAATTAGCTTAGTCCGTGTCTGGTGCTGAGTAGGCTCCTAAGGGTAGGTCTTGTCCATGTCCTGGGACTTGAGCAGGATGGATCCCATTGTCCCTGAAGAGTAGGTGCCCTGTTGTCCTGATACTCCACCCACACCTGACTCAGCTCCTTTTGGTAACTATGATATTGACGTTTCTATTTTTTTCAGCATCCCGCACCTTCTTCCACTAGACTCTTCTGGGTCTGCTTTTACTACTTTTTAAGGAAATGACCTTTTACTGACAGACACTTCCCTTTTTGAAGAGACCAGGCTTTTGACTTTCTTCAATGCACTCTCAACCTATTATGTTGTGCTCTCAGGTTAGACAAGCCAAGCTGTGGCGAAGCTTCCATGCCCACACACAGGTACTGGGCCCAATTTTCAGAAATCAGAAATGATTTCAAGAAAAGTCAAGAAGCCTCTGCAGCTCTGCAGGGGTTATAATGACTTATCTTCATACACACACTAACTTTAGAATAATCCACAATTTTCCTTCAACTGAAGCACTTAAAACAAATTGTATAGTATTTTTTAAAACTAAGTTGCTAAGTATCTACTATATTCCATTGTAGATAGTAGTAACCTCCCAACTGACGCTCTGCCTCTAATTGTGGTCTTTAATCTATTCCCCACCAGATCAGAGGAATTTTTTACAATATATAAATCAGAGTATCTTACATCCCTGCTTAGAAGTGTTCAACAGCTTCAATTCTACTCAGAAGGAAATCATGGACATCAAAGCCCTATAGTCCTCTGGCTCCTGGCATTTCTCCACTCACACCATCTTCCCATTTGCTCACCACACACAGGCAGACAAAACTTCTTACAGTTCCTCACATGTGTCAAGTCTTTCCTGGCAAAGGCTCATGGTTTTGCACTAACTCTTCCTTCCACCTGGATTATTCTTCCCTAAGGTCTAAATATCTGGCTCAGTCTCATTCTTTTGCCTCCTTCATAAATTTAACTTCCTCTGTGAACTCGACAGTGGAACCCTCTTCCTAACTATGCAAAGCTGCTCTTTCAATAATTTAGCGTTTTTTCTTCACAGCCAGCCATACTTAGTGCCAGCCTTCTTAGCACTGCCATGATTTATGTAGATGATGACACCGATTCCAAATAAACAAAAAGACTAATGAGAAGAACGTCTTCAAACACAGACTTGCTGCATTGCTTAGTCCAGAAGGAGAAAAATAACACAATATCAACCTTTAGTCATTAGACTTATCTGAATCGTATATAAAAGTTACCTCCATAACAGCCCCAGAGACGTTACTAGGCAGCGTGATTAAAAAGAAAATATTCTCCTTCCTTCTCTTGAGCAGTGCCTTGTCCATGTTTTAAGAAGCAAATCCTACCATGATGGTGCTTCTCATTGTCACTGGAAGAGCCAAGTTTGATACAATTACAATAATAGGTTGCTTCATTAGCATGCCAGTTTTCTTCTAGGACTGAATTACCAACCCACTTCATACTCCTTTGATGCTGCAAAAGCAATAAAATTAAGGAGAGAAATTTCCTCTTGATCACTGTCCCTTGTTGTGCTTTTCAAAAGACAGACGCCTGATACAGAAACTTCTCTCATCAGTGAACGAATAATGACTTAAAACCTAGAGAGAAGCATGTCCCAATTGCAAAAGGTCTGGAAATTGAAGAAATTCAAACAGAATTTGAAAGTAGCAATCAGGCCGGGCACAGTGGCTCATGCCTGTAATCCCACCACTTTGGGAGGCCAAGGTCAGGAGTTTGAGACCAACCTGGCCAACATGGTGAAACCCGTCTCTACTAAAAATATGAAAATTAGCCAGATGTGCTGGTGGGCACCTGTCATCCCAGCTACTGGGGAGGCTGAGGCAAGAGAATTGCTTGATACCACGAGAGAGGTTGCAGTGAGCTGAGATCGCACCACTGCACTTTGGCTTGGGTGACCAAGCAAGTATCTTTCTCAAAAAAAAAAAGTTGCCATCAGTAAATGCTAACAGTTACTGAGCGCTCATTCTGTATGAGAGCTGGTTCCAAGCCTTTAACAGGTGTTATTTCCTTTAAACTCCATTATCAATTGTTTGAAAATGTAGCTACTATCTCTGCATTTTCAAATGAGAAAACAGGCATAGAAAGATTTAAATGTGCAACGTCACCCAGAGAGTAAGTAGTGGGTTAGGATTTCATCTTAGGGATTCTAACTTCAACCACTTTTTGTTCCACTGTGTGCCAGAAAAACTCAGGAGTAAATATGTTATACATAATGGATGCACACAATAAGCAAGTACTAGGAGTCCCAAAGGGAAAAGGTTCCCAGAAGACTGGTTATGCAAGGCCTCTGCTGCCTTGCCAAAATCTTGAGAGACCAACAAGTGTGGTTTTTCTACTCAGCCTTATGTGATTCAATCTGACAAAAGGTTCTGGGGATTCATGAAGCATCTCCCTTCTCTTGCAACTAGGGCAGATCTTTTGTACCTAACCCTTGTCTGTCTGAGCTGTTACACTAGAACCCCACCAGCCATTTCTTCTCTTTCATCATGCAGTCAACTGTTATCCTAAATCTCTGGGATTCTAATCACATTGACTCCCCACGCCCATTACTTATTGGACCACCTGGGTATGAATTCCAGCTTTTCAACTTACTATGTGGGGAATCTTGAATATGTTATTTAACCATGTCTTAGGTTAGGTGCCCTCATCTTAAATGAGACTATACTGGTGCCCTCCTCTTAAATGAGACTATAATAACTTTCGCACAATGTTCGTTTGAGGATCTCATTCATAGTGACTCAAAAAATGGTAGCTATGTTGCGAAATAAAGCGCTGAGAATGTCAGACTTTCTGTGTTTATGGTTCGACCAATATTTCCAGATTGACACCACAAAAATGCCCTTCAAGAATTTTTGCCTCTGAAGTCCGCCTTCTCCCTTGTAGACCAACATTTCTCCAAGTGTAGCCCTTGGACCCTCTGGATTAGATTCATGGGCAGTGCTTTGAATATTCAGATTCCTAGGCCTTGTTAATCAGAACCTCTGGGAATGGATCTCGATGATCTTCATTATTTTTATCTTTCATTTTTAAATTTAATTTAAATTTCCAGGACACATACGCAGGATGTGCAGATTTGTTACATAGGCAAATATGAGCCATGGTGTTTGCTCCACCTATCAACCCATCAGCTAGGTATCAAGCCCCACATGCATTAGCTTTCATTTTTAAAGCCTCCTTGCCACTCCAGCAACATACACATACACCAATGACCAAGTCTTACTGTCCGGTCTATGATCATGTCGAGATTCCTCCAGCTCTCCTATCTGTCACTCAAATGTCATCATTTAGAGTCTGTCCGGAATTCCTCCTCACTCATAAAACCTTTCCAGATTCCTCCCTCCAGAAATAACATATTCTTGTTTTGAATTATCACAGCACTTACTTATATACATGATGACTCTTCCTAATGTTTTCAAGCTTCTTGTAGTGAGAGTCGGTATTGAACTCATATTAATATCTCCAAAGCTACCTGTTCCAGGGCTTGACCTCAAGTAAGTGCTCAGTGAAAGTGAATAGAATAGACAACATGGTGTCCAACCCAATGTTTTTAGATCATTTTAATAAACCACATGTATTAGAGTAATAATCTGACTCACTTAGGGAAAGAAGAGGAGAGTTCACAGAACAGACCTTAATCTTTTTCCCTCCTCTCCATCTTCTGATTCCTGCTGCCATCACCAACCCAAATTGCCTCATTCCTTAGCCCAACTCTTGGGAAGGATGCAATGAGTAGGAGCCCTTCCTTCCTTCTCTTATTACAGTTGAAACTGGTGACTAAATTAGGCAATTTCTCTTTTAATTTAAAAGCAGAAAAGGCAATCAATACAGCAAGCACAAGAAATGTAAAATCATGTTTCCCTGGTAGAGGTTCCTGTATAGCCCCAATGACTGGAACAATTTCTCAGGCATCTTAGTTGATTTCTGGCTGTGTGAGCTCCACAGGTTGACTGCTGTGCTCACTGTAGTTCTGCTAAACAAAAATCAATCACTCAATCTGCTAAACAAAAACCAATCACTCAATCTGCTCCCTTCTTAAAGCACCCCACCATTTTTTGTACCCGCCCACCCACAGTCTCTTTATAGCCTGTATTTTGCTGAGAGGAACATGCCTTATCCCTAGGCAGTGGCAAGCCAAATGGCACTAACTATGCCCATGTAATCTCAGACCCAAGAATATGATCACGATTCAATGGGGTGAGTAATAATATTCATTTTCCATTCATTCTCATCTCACTATTTCACGTCACTCACCCTGTAGTTTTTCAAACACGCCAAGCTCTTTCCCATCTTAAGCCTGTGCATAAGCAATTTCCTCTATGTGGAATGCCCTTTTCTCCTATTCACATGAATATATGGATCCTTCCTTTAACAATCATCTTTTCTTTTAAGCTTCAGTTTAAGTATTTAGTCCTCAAAAGAGGCTCCGTGGCTGTATTTTCAAAGTAACCTTTCTCAATTCTTTTTCTATTTCAGTCCCTTTATTTCCTTGGTAGCACATATGATCATCTGTAATTCTCCTATTCATTGTTTTTATTGGCTTGCACTTTGTCTTTATTTCCAGAAATGATGGAAACTGAATAAGGTCAAGAGTTGGACCCATCTTCTTCATTTCTGACACATAGTAGCAGCTCAACAAACGTGTTGAATGACGGAATGAAATAATTACACAATATATAACCACAAGGAAGAGAGGGAGTCACAATCAGATACATCAAGTCTTTTATTCATGTATTGTACACTTTTACAATAATCACTAATTTGTAGTGATTACACTACGGGAACTAATCACTTTTGATTTAATTTTGTAACTGTTTAAGATCTCAACATTACCTATATGCTTTGGGTTATCTTGCTGCCGAAAGAAATAGATCCTTCTCCTTCTGCTAGGCTGTAATTTACCATAATGTTTATTCTATAGTCCCTTAAGAATAAAACTCATTTCTCGCTGTTGAACCCAACTCCTAGAGATTACAGCTTGACATCCTTAGGAGACATCAACACAGGGGAGACAACTTGAAGAAGCAGATGTGGCTTTTTTAGAAGAAAAAAGAATTTCCACATACTGTTTTAACTTTGCAAGTCTCAAAGAATTCTTTCATGACAATACACTAAGTACTACTTCGTGAAAATAAATAGCCACAGAGGAATATGGATTTAATTGCTTGAATTGCTGCATTAGCTAAAATAAAACAGCTGTGATCACATTCTGGGGTAAAAACTATTGTTCAACAAAGAGTTCTATTAAAGATCACCAGAGTGATGAGTCTGGTTCTCTAAAGCTCAGGCATGCCACTTCCTGGACCACCAGGGTAACAGTGATTTCAATGTCGGGGGACATCTGAGTTAAAGAAATGTTGTCTACGCCATAGGGCACAGGGCTGCTTAATCGATTTTTCTTTTTTCCCCTAAATACAGAGCTCAAGTTACTCAAAATTACTCAGCAAAACAAATTCCTTTCATATGTCTAAAATCCCAGGACACAGGAAAGGTGCTGGCTTGGCAGCTTGGGCTTTCAGAGTTCCAACTCACTAGAAGGTGAAACGAGTTCACTAAAGGATCAAATGAGGAGCAGGCTTTGTCCAAGTTCCTCCTGAGCAATCTTAGTGAAGAGACCGTGGTCTCCCAGAATATGAGTCTCCAGGGTGGTGGTATTTTACATTTCTCAGGGTCAGAAACCACCTTGAGATATTGATAAGGCCATAGATCTCTCCACCTAAATTTCTCATATACGTATGAGCACACAGTTTGAAAGCCAACTTCCAGAACATGTATAAACATCTAAAATTATCTATGACCCACAAGCTCAAAACTCCCATTCTAAAATACAGAACTAGGGCTTGAGATGGGAAAAGCC
The DNA here is from genome assembly GCA_963574635.1 of Cheracebus regulus. Lineage (NCBI taxonomy): Eukaryota > Metazoa > Chordata > Mammalia > Primates > Pitheciidae > Cheracebus > Cheracebus regulus. The sequence goes on from CAUYQU010051061.1 coordinate 13,721, forward strand.
AAGAATTCAAGTGTTTTTTTTCACCAACCACTATCATGAATCAATTCCAAATGCCTCTACCACGCACCAGTCTCACCCCTAACCCCTCGGCTGAGCATGTGCAAATTTGAAACACAACCAATACATCAAAGAAAGCAGATAAGTAAAAGGAGAAGCTTAAGGGAAGAGGGGCAGAGGAGCTTTTGAGCAGAAGCTCGAGTTTAATACTCTATTGAGTCATACATCATCATAATCATCATCATAATTATTGAGACAGTTTTGCTCTTGTTGCCCAGGCTGGAGTACAATGGCACGATCGTGGCTCACCACAACCTCTACCTCAGAGATTTAAGTGGTTCTTCTTTCTCAGCCTCCTGAGTAGCTGGGACTACAGGCACGCACCACTACGCCTGGCTGATTTTTGTATTTTTAGTAGAGACGGGATTTCACCATGTTGGCCAGGCTGATCTCAAACTCCTGACGTCATGATCCACCTGCCTTGGCCTCCCAAAGTGCTGAGATTACAGGCATGAGCCACCACAACCAGCCGGGTCAGCCATCTTGTTACCACTAGGGGATGATCTGTTCAAGAATGGAGCACACACATTTAAGCACGGCTGAGAGAGATAGAGCCAGGGACAGAGTCCTACCAACATGGTGTATTTGTCCACTTTCACACGGCTATAAAGATCACCCAAGAGCGGGTAATGTATAAAGGAAAGACATTTAATTGACTCACAGTTCCGTATGACTGGGGAGACCTCAAGAAGCTTACAATCACGGCAGAAGGCCAAAAGAAGACAAACATCTTCCTAACACGGAGGCAAAAGAAGGAAGTCAAGAGGAAGAGGGAAGAGCCCTTTATAAAGCCATCCAATCACGTGAAACTCACTCACTATCATGAGAACAGCCTGGGGTAAATCAACCCCATGATTCAATCGCCTACACCTAGACTCTCCCTTGACACGTGGGGATTATAGGGATTACAATTCAAGATGAGATTTTGGGTGGGGTTGCAACCAAACCACATCACCTGGATTCTGGATTCAGCCAGCCCAGGAGCTAGCGCTACCTCCCGAACTTCGCAGTTCCACCCAGTGTCCAGATTAATCTCATGCTTAATGAATACTGATTTGTTAATACCTATTTTTATACTTGGGAAACACTGAACATATTTGGGTTCTGAAAGTGTACAAAATACCTCTTCACAAAATGTCAATTGTTTAAATTCTTTGGTAAAGAAGACTCATAGGGTGATAAATTATGGCCTCTGGAACCAGACCATTGAATTTGGATCCCAGCTCTGCCACTCACAATTTCCATGACTTTGAGCAAGTTACTTAGAAATCTTTACGCAGAGGAAGACCAGAGCGAAAAAATGTGATTGAAAGATCACTTTCTGTGGATGACAAACTAAAGGGTGGAGAGGTCAGAGAAGCATTACTAATGTTCAGGCAACAGCAAGTGAGAGTTTAGACTAAGGGAAGCATCATTTAGGATAAAAACCGGGGAGCAGACTGCAAAAACTGTAAGACTTAGTGGCAAACAGAATGTCAAGTGAGGGAGAGAGACGAAGAAGAGACTTTGTCCAAGTTCTTCCTAAGTAATCTTACTGAACAGACCTTAGTTCGTTCACCCCAGAGGGGTCAAAGCTCCTACAAACTAGCTCAAATATTTTTATCTGGAGATGCTAAAACACAGAGAGAAATACAGCCTGTTAGCCAGGTAATAGGGTGCTTTTAAATTCTAGTTTATCTGTTATATTTGACAACACAGCTTTGGGGTTAGATCTGCGGCTTCCTTCTTGAAGGACTTGAGCAGCTTCTCACCTCTGGGCAGCAGAGGAAAAGCTTTCTGGCAGGTGATGCTTTCATCTCTTTTATTTAAAGTTGTGTTAACCCAGCTTTAGAGAAAAACGTGTTAGAGGAATTCCACTGGTAGTATATTAGGTGGTTTTAGGTGGGTTACAGGTTGGCTGGGTAACTCTGAATCACATAGAAAGAAAAACCTATGTGAAGATGCCTGTCTTCCTTTTGCCTTCCACCACAACTGTAAGTTTCTTGAGGCCTCCCCAGCCACATAGAACTGTGAGTCAATTAAACCTCTTTCCTTTTTACACTACCCACTCTTGGGTATTCTTTACAGCAGTGTAAAAATGGACTAATGCAGTAGGTTAGTAGGACTCTGTCCCTGGCTCTCTATCTCTCAGCCTTTCAGGCATCTTGATTATTTTGTTAAAAAAAAAAAAAATCCTCATGTAGGAACTAAAACATCTTTTACACCTCTTTCAAGTACTTGCCAATTCCCTTGAAGACTAGGGAGCAGATCTCAGGCTCAAAACCCTGAGGAGGCCACAGTCTCTAGCTAGAGTTTAGTAATATGGTTGTGTGTTTGTTGAATTTATTTTTACACATGCTTTCTATTTATGGCAAATGGAACTTGTTTTTCCAATTATAATAGTTATATGTGTCTTTTGAAAATAACTTATTTTATCCTAACTAAAATGACTCTACTTAAAAGAAACTAAGAAATGTGGCACACAGCCATGGCAGAAATTGAGAAAAGTGTCTACAAATGACGTCTGTCTCGGGCCACTGCTTCCAAAACATTCTTTCTCAATGGTTGAACCTCTGGCACTATGAAACACATCGTCTTAGGAGGTGTAGCACTCAGAACAACACTATGATTGTACCATGCAGCTCAAAGTCAAGGTGCCTTCTCTCTGGATAACACATGCTTCTGGGCACACTTGTCCTGCCCCAGGAAGAATCTCTCAGCACTGCCGGGTGTCTGCCCCTAACCTGTACTGAGAACAGCCCCACTATGTATACAGCATTCCAGGAAGCCCTCTGGGAGCCTAGTGCAATCTCCTCAACAATGCCTAAGCAATCTAGGACTTTGTTCCACTCATTGTGAATAAATACGCGCAGCCACGATGTTTGGAGGTGCTCAGGCTCTTGCTCCCAGACGCCAGCCCTTTGGCTGCCATGAGATGGATGCATCAGCCCTTCCCGGACGCCCACCACACTTCTGCTGAACATTCATTCACACGTGCCGCAGGAGAATCTTCAGACACGCACATCAGGCCATCTGGCATGGGAGTGTTTAATTTTGAGAGTGATCTTTTGTTTATTGAGAAGCCGACTCTTCAAGGGGAAAAAAACAATCACTTCTGGCTGACCAAAAGAGTTCCAGTGCTACTAAACTTCTCCCCCTAGTGGACTTTTCACTGAGACTTGCAAATCATTCTGAGCTGAGAGCACAAAGACCACTGTCATCGGGGCTTATAGCTTTTGAGTTTCACAAAAATGGCATTTAAAAACAAAAAAGTAAATTATTAACTATATACAGTTCCCTGCTGTGTGTGTATGTGTGTGTGTTTGTGGGGGTGTATGTGTGAGTGTGTGTGGATACTATATAATGCCAACTACATGACATTCAGGAAAAGGAAAAACTATGGAGACAGTAACAACACCAAAAATCAGTGATTGCCAGGGCTTGACGGGGAGAGAGGGATGAACAGAGGATTTTTTTTTAAAGATGATTTTTACAGAAGTCTTAGGTTCACAGCAAAATTGATAGGAAAGTATAGAGACATCCGTATACTTATGACATACATATAGCCTCTCCCACATTAGGATGGTATATTTGTTACAATTGATGAGCCTACAATGGCATACCATTATCACCTGAAGTCACAGTTTACATCAGGATTCACTCTTTATGTCCATTCCATGAGTTTGGACAAACACATGACATGGGTCTATCACTTGTAGCATACAGAGTAATTTCACTTCCCTGAAAATCTTTTGTGCTTCACCTGTCCATCCTTCCATCTACTTAATTCCTGGTGATCCCTGATCTTTCTACTCTCTCCATAGTTTTGCCCTTTCCAGAATGTCATTTAGTCAGAATTATACAGTATCTAACCTTTTCAAATTGGCTTCTTTCACTTACTAATATGCATTTACATTGCCGCCATGTCTTTTTATGGCTTGATAGCTCATTTCTATTCAGTGCTAAACAATACTCCATTGTCTGAATGTATACGGTTTATCCATAAACTATCCATATTTATCCTACTATGTCCTGTTAAAGGGTATGTTGGTTGCTTCCAAATCTGGGCGATTGTGAGTAAAGCTGCTACAAATATACTTGTGTGCAGATTTTTGTAGAGACATAGGCTTTCCGAGTGTGGTCTTCGATCAGTAACATCAGCATTACCTGGGAACTTTAGAAATGCACACTCTCAGGCCCATCAGATTGACCCAATTAGAATCTGCATTTTAACAAGGTCTGTGGGTGATTTATGCTACAGGTTGAGATGTGCTAATGTAGAATACCTGGTCCCTATCCTCAACTTTCTTTCAGCCCATTAGAAAACTTGGTGGGGAAAAAAAGTCTTTGGTGGAGTTATATAGGAAGAAAAGCAGCAATGTTCTGCACCTGGAATGCCAGGGAGACAGAACTGCCCATTCCCCTGAAAAAGGGGGCTGAAGCGAGGGAGCTAAGTGATCTGCCTCGGTGGGTCCCACACCCACGAAGACCAGGAAGCTAAGATCCACTGGTTCGAAATTCTTGCAGCCAGCACAGCAGTCTTAGCTCACAATATACATTCTTCTCAGCACCACATCACACTTATTCTAAAATTGACCACATAATTAGAAGTAAAACACTCCTCAGCAAATGCAAAAGAATGGAAATCATAACAAACGGTCTTTCAGACCGCAGTACAATCAAATTAGAACTCAGGATTAAGAAACTCACTCAAGACCACAAAACTACATGGAAACTGAACAACTTGCTCCTCAATGACTAAATAATGAAATAAAGGCAGAAATAAAGATGTTCTTTGAAACCAATCAGAATGAATACACAACATACCTGAATCTCTGGGACACATTTAAAGAAGTGTGTATAGGGAAATTTATAGCAGTAAATGCAAGAGAAATGAGGAAAGATCTAAAATCGACACCCTAAGGTCACAATTTAAAAAACTAGGAGAACAAGATCAAATTCAAAAGCTAGCAGAAGACAAGAAATAACTGAGATCAGAGCAGAACTGAAGGAGATAGAGACACAAAACACCCTTCAAAAAGGCAATGAATCCAGGAGCTGTGTTTTTTTTTTTTTTTTTTAAAGATAAACAAAATAGATAGACTGCTAGCCAGACTGATAAAAAAGGAAAGAGAGAAGAATCAAATAGATGCAATAAAAAACAATAGAGGGGATATCACCACCGATCCCACAGAAATATAAACTACCATCAGAGAATACTATAAACACCTCTATGTAAATAAACCAGTAAATCTAGAAGAAATGGATAAATTCCTGGACATTTACACCCTCCCAAGACTAAACCAGGAAGATACTGAATCCCTGAATAGACCAATAACAAGGTCTGAAATTGAGCCAGCAATTAATAGCATACAAACCAAAAAAACTCCAGGACAGATGGGCTCACAGCCGAATTCTACCAGAGGTACAAAGAGGAGCTGGTACCATACCTTCTGAAACTATTCTAAACAAAAGAAAAAGAGGGAAGCCTCCCTAACTCATGTTATGAGACCAATATCATCCTGATACTAAAACCTGGCAGAGACACAACTAAGAAAGAAAATTTCAGGCCAATATCCCTGATGAGCAGTGATGCAGAAATCCTCAACAAAATACTGGCAAACCTAATTGAACAGCACATCAAAAAGTTTATCCATCACAATCTAGTCGGCTTCATCTGTGGGATGCAAATCTGGTTCAACATACTCAAATCTATAAATGTAATCCATCACATAAACAGAACCAAAGACAAAAACCACATGACTACCCCAATAGATGCAAAAAAGGCCTTCAACAAAATTCAACAGCCATTTATACTAAAAACTCTCAATAAACTAGGTATCAGTGAAACATATCTCAAAATAATAAGAGCTATTTATGACAAACCCATAGCCAATATCATACTGAATGGGCAAAAACTAGAAGCATTCCCTTTGAAATCTAGCACAAGTATGCCCTCTCTCTCCACCTTTATTCAACATAGTATTGGAAGTTCTAGCCAGAACAATCAGGCAAGAAAAAGAAATAAAGCATATTCGATTAGGAAAAGAGGAAGTCAAATTGTGTCTATTTGCAAATGACATGGCTGTATATTTAAAAGACCCCATTGTCTCATCCCCAAATCTCCTTAAGCTGATAAGCAACTTCAGCAAAGTCTCAGGATACAAAATCAATGTGCAGAAATCATGAGCATTCCTATACACCAATAACAGACAAACAGAGAGCCAAATCATGAGTGAACTCTCATTCACAATTGCTACAAAGAGAATAAAATACCTAGGAACACAACTAACAAGGAATGTGAAGGATCTCTTCAAGAAGAACTATAGATCATTGCTCAAGGAAATAAGAGAGGACACAAACACATAGAAAAACACTCCGTGCTCTTGGTTAGGAAGAAATAATATCATGAAAATGGCCATACTGCCCAAACTAATTTATAGATTCATTGCTATCCCCATCAAGCTACCATTGACTTTCTTCACAGAATTGAAAAAAACCACCTTAAATTTAATATGGAACCAAAAAAGAGCCCGCATAGCCAAGACAATCCTAAGAAAAAAAAAAAAAAGCTGGAGGCATCACACTACCTAACTTTAAACTATACTACAGTAATCAGAAAAGCATGGTACTAGTACCAAAACAGATATAGACCAATGGAACAGAACAGAGGCCTCAGAAATAACACTACACATCTACAACCATCTGATCTTCAACAAACCTGAAAAAAACAAGCAACGAGGAAAGGATTCCCTGTTTAATAAATGATGTTGGAAAAACTGGCTAGCCATATGCAGAAAGCTGAAACTGGATCCCTTTCTTACACCTTACACAAAAATTAACTCCAGATGGATTAAAGATTTAAACATCAGACTAACACTTAAAAACCCTAGAAGAAAACCTAGGCAATACCATTCAGGACATAGGCATAGGCAAGGACTTCATGACTAAAACACCAAAAGCAATGGCAACAAAAGCCAAAATAGACAAATGGGATCTAATTAAACCAAAGTTTTCTGCACAGCAAAAGAAACTATGATGGGAATGGGAAAAAAGTTTTGCAATCTACCCATCTGACAAAGGGCTAATATTCAGAATCTACAAAGAACTTAAACAAATTTACAAGAAAAAACAACCCCATTAAAAAGTGGGCAAAGGATGTAAACAGACACTTATCAGAAGAAGACATTTATGCAGCCGACAAACACATGAAAGAAAAGCTCATCATCACTGGTCATTAGAGAAATGCAAGTCAAAACCATGTTGAGATACCATCACACACCAGTTAAAATGACATTCATTAAAAAATCAGGAGACAACAGATTCTGGAGAGGATGTAGAGAAATAGTAATGCTTTTACACTGTTGGGGGGAGTGTAAATTAGTTCAACCATTGTGGAAGACAGTTTGGAGATTCCTCAAGGATCTAGACCTAGAAATACCATTTGACCCAGCAATCCCATTACTGGGTATATACCCAAAGGATTATAAATCATTCTATTATAAAGACACATGTACATATATGTTTATTGCAGACCTATTCACAATAGCAAAGACTTGGAACCAACCAAATGCCCATGAATGCAAGATAGGCTGGATAAAGAAAATGTGGCACATATATACCATAGAATACTATGCAGCCACATAAAAAGGATCAGTTCGTGTCCTTGGCAGGGACATGGATAAAGCTTAGAAACCATCATTCTCAGCAAACTGACACAAGAACAGAAAACCAAACATCGCATGTTCTCACTCATAAGTGGGAGCTGAACAATGAGAACACATGGACACAGGGAGGGGAACATCACACACCAGGGCCTGTTGGGGGGTGGTGGTGTAGGGGAGGGATAGCAGGGGGTGTGGGACTAGGAGAGGGATAGCATTAGGAGAAACACCTAATGTAGGTGATGGGATGATGGATGTAGCAAACCACCATGGCAAGTGTATATCTATGGAATAAATCTGTAGGCTCTACACATGTACCCCAGAACTGAAGGTATAATAATAATAAAGACAGCAATCTTCCCCAAATCCTCACACATAGTGAATATTTTCTTTTCCACTTCTCATCTTTGTTAATTTAAGAGGCAAAACAAAGTATCTCATTGCTTGGACAAAAAATAATAGAACTTCTGGAAAAAAAAAAAACTGACATTTGTCCAGCTCCATCTAGTACCAGGCACTCTAGAGGGGCTCCACACCTGTCACCTCCTTGTCTGAAGAATTTCTGTTACATAATTCAGTGTTAGACAGCCGCCATGGTCCTTTACGTCACAAGCTGCTGGGAATTTGAACAGTGATTGAGAGGAAATTTCATCTTCCACCAGACGGGCAGGGAAAGGATTGGGTTAATCTCATCTAGTTCCTACCCTTAGGGAACCACCTTATATTCCTGGGTTGTACATTGTAGATAAAGCCCCCTAATCCTGAGATGGAACATGGGTTTCTTCTCACTTGCCAATCATGAATGTATGTCAGTGATTCCTGAAGCATTCTATTGAGGTCTCCTAGAGAACATGCAATAAGGCGGAAAACTTATTTTTTTAAAAAATGCAAATTCAATCACATGACTGCTTAAAAATCTTGCAATAATTCCTCAGTTCTCTCTCTCTTTTTTTTTTGGAGAAATGGAGAAAGAAAAAAGGAAACAGCAAAAGAAAGAAAAAAAAGAATGAAAGAGAGAAACAAAGAGGAAGAGAAAGAGGGAGAGAGATTGGGATTCTTGTTTTATTGCCCAGACTAGAATGCAGTCTAAAAATGGGTATTAAAAACCTCTTTTATGCCAATAATTGTGCTTAACAATGGAGACAGGAAGGAATAGGGGATGAAAATAATAAATAAGCAGACAACCAATATTTTATTTAAACCTGTGAAATGCTATGCAATTGCTGGGGAGTGATTTACTTCCAATTATGTGGTCACTTTTAAAATAGGTATAATGTGATACTGAGAAAAATGTTTGTTTTGTGGATTTGTAGGAGGAGAGTTCTGTAAATATTTGTTAAGTCTAATTGTTCCAGGTCTGAGTTCAAGTCCTGGATATCCTTGTTAATTTTCTATCTCGTTGATCTCTCTAATATTGACGGTGTAATGTTAAAGTCTCCCACTATTATTGTGTGGGAGTCTTAAGTTTCTTTGTAAGTCATTAAGAACTTGCCCTATGTATCTGGGTGCTCCTGTAATGGGTG
>CAUYQU010051062.1:0-35962 GCA_963574635.1 Cheracebus regulus
ACAACCATCTGATCTTTGACAAACCTGACAAAAACAAGCAATGGGGAAAGGATTCCCTGTTTAATAAATGGTGTTGGGAAAACTGGCTAGCCATGTGCAGAAAGCTGAAACTGGACCCCTTCCTGACATCCTACACTAAAATTAACTCCAGATGGATTAAACATAAGACCTAACACCATAAAAACCCTAGAAGAAAATCTAGTATATTTCTTTGTTTAGAGCAGCCTCTTCTTTAAATTTTTTCCTTTTTAGTAATAGTTTATAATTTTCTTCATCAATGTCTTGAAAATCTTTTGTTAGGGATATTTCTACACACAATTTTTTTTTTGGCTGATACTATAAATAAAATATTTTCTATTATATTTTCTAATTGTTATTAAGTGTGTAAGAAAGGCTTTTAATTTTTTTCCACTTCACCTAGAACATTTTCTAAATTATTTGAGTTTTTCTATTAGTTTGTTGGTAGATTATCTAGGAATTTCTACAATTGTATTGTTTGCAAACTGACACACAGTTTCCTATTATCTTTTAATTCTTACATATTATATGTTTCTCTTGGCAATGACCTTATACACTCCTGAATGTAAACAATGTTAGTTGTATACTTCTCTTACCCTTTTATTCTAAGAAATTCTTCTAAAGTTTGGTCACGTTAAAAAAAATTTAGTATGGTTTTTGATATATGACTTTAAGAAAAACAATGTTTCTTCTTTTTTAGTTGGTTTAACGATTTTTATTATGAAATGATTTTTGTCAGATGATTTTTCTACATTTGTTGAAATAATCATAATATTTAAAAATGTTAGTCTGGTGATTAATAGATTTGCTAATGTAGAAATATCTTTGCATTACTAGAATTAATCCATCTTAGTTATGGCATATATTTTCAATAGAGTGCTATATTTATTTTACTAGTATATGTTTAAAACTTTACTTCTGTATTTTTATGTGAGATTGGCTTAAATATATTTTTCTTGTGCTATTTTTCTCTTATTTTGAATGTTACATTAGTTTTGAATAATGAATTTGGAGCTTCTTTTACATTCTGTGAAGCAATTTGCATAAGACAAAGATTATTTGTTGTTGAAATGGTTCAGATTTGTTGAAATTGTTCAGAAAAATCAACTCTAAAACCATCTAGGCCTTATATTTTCTGGATTTAACTTTCACATCTGCTTAACTGTGCTCCCTGTGTCTTATCTTGGGCCAATTGAAGGATGAAACTCTATTTGAGACATGCTGTTCTCATGAGGGTGGGGGAAGGAGCAAGAGGCTGAACCAAACTGTGCAAGCATGTGTATACCTTCTTCTCAGAGGCAGCAGAGAAAATCACCGTGCCAGAGTAAGACATGTTACCATGATATTTGCTTAGCAATTGGGTGGCAAGTGGTGAGAACATAGATAGAAATCTAGATGGCTTAAGATCCACTCTCTGTGGTATCAATTTACTGTATTAGTCTGTTCTCATGCTGCTAATAAAGACATACCTGAGACTGAGTAATTTATAAAGGAAAGAGTTTTAATTGACTCACAGTTTGGCCTGGCTGGGGGGAACTCAGGAAACTCACAATCATGGCAGACGGGAAAGCAAACATATCCTTCTTCACATGTCAGCATCAAGGAGAAGTGCTGAGCAAAGGATAAAAGCCTCTTATAAAACCATTAGATCTCATGAAAACTCACTCACTACCACAATAACAGCATGAGGGTGACCACCTCCACGATTCAATTACCTCCCACCAGGTCACTTCCACAACATTATAGGAACTACAATTCAAGATGAGATTTGGGTGAGGAAACAGCCAAATCATATTATTCTGACCCTGGTCCCTTCCAAATCTCATGTCCTCACATTTCAAAACACAATCATGCCCTTACAATAGTCTCCCAAACTCTTAATTCATTCCAGCATTAACTCAAAAATCCAAGTCCAAAGTCCTGTCTGAGGCAAGGCGAGTCTCTTCTGTCTATGAGCCTGTGAAATCAAAAGCAAGTTAGTTGCTTCCTAGACGCAACAGACACAATAAAGGTACAGATATTGGGTAAATACACCCATTCCAAATGAGAGAAATTGGCCAAAACAAAGGGGCTATAGGACCCATACAAGTCTGAAATCCATTGAGGCAGTAATTAAATCTTAAAGCTCTGAAATAATCTCCTTTGACTCCATGTTTCACATTCAGGTCACACTAATGAGAGAGCTGAGCTCCCATGGCTTTGGGAAGCTCTGCCCCTGTGGCTTTGCAGGGCAAAGTCCCCCTACTGGCTGCTTTCACAGGCTGGTGTTGAGTGTCTGCAGTTTCCCAGGCACAAAGTGCAAGCTGTTGGTGGATCTACCATTCTGGGGTCTGGAAGATTGTGGCTCTCTTCTCACAGCTTCTCTAGGCAGTGCCCCAGTGGGTCTCTGTGGGGGTTCTGAGCCCACATTTTCCTTCTGCCCCACCCTAGCAGAGGTTCTCCATGAGGGCTTCACCCCCATAGTAAACTTCTGCCTGGGCTTTCAGGCATTTTCACACATTGTCTGAAAACTAGGTGGAGGTTCTAAAGCTCAATTTTTGACTTCTGTGCACCCCCACACTCAACATCATATAAAAGCTGCCAGGGCTTGGGGCTTGCAACTCTGAAATCATGGCATGAGCTGTATATCTTGGCCCCTTTTACCCATGGCTGGAGTGGCTGAGACACAGAGTATCATGTCCCTAGGCTTCACACAGCAGGGGAACACATAAAACCATTCTTTCCTTCTAGGCTTCCAGGCCTGTGATGAAAGGGGCTGCCACGAAGTTCTCTGACACGCCCTGGAGGCATTGTTCCCTTTGACTTGGTGATTAACATTTGGCTCCTAGTAACTTATGCAAATTTCTGCAGCTGGCTTGAATTTCTCCCCAGAAAGTGGGTTTCTCTTTTCTATTGCATCATCAGGCTGCAAATTTTCCAAACTTTTATGCTCCTCTTCTTGAACCCTTTGCTGCTTAGAAATTTCTTCCACCGGGTACCCTAAATTGTCTCTCTCAAGTTCAAAGATCCACAGATATTTAGGGAAGGGAAAAATGCCTCCAGTCCCTTTACACAGCAAGAGTGACATTTACTCCAGTTCCCAACATGTTCTTCTTTTCCATCTGAGACCACTTCAGCCTGGACTTCACTGTCCATATCACTAACAGCATTTTGGTCAGTCATTCAACAAGTCTCTAAGAAAGTTCCAAACCTTTTCACATATTCCTGTCTTCTGAGCCCTCCAAACTGTTACAATCTCTGCCTGTTACCCAGTTACAAAATGGCTTCCACATTTTTTACTATGCTGACAGCACCACCCCATTCTTGGTACCAATTTACTATATTAGTCAGTTCTCAAATTGCTAACAAAGACATACCTGGAACTGGACAATTTATAAAGGAAAGAGGTTTAATTAACTCACAGTTTATCATGGCTGGGGAGGCCTCTGTAAACTTACAATCATGGTGGAAAGAGAAGTGAACATGTCCTTCCAATGGTGGCATCAAGGAGAAATGCTGAGCAAAGGGGGTAAAGTCCCTTATAAAATCATCAGATCTCATGAGAACTCACTCATACCACAAGAACAGCTTGAGGGTAACCACTCCTCTGATTCAATTACCTCCCACTGGCTCCCTCCCACGACACACGGGGATTATGGGAACTACAATTCAAGATGAGATTTTGGTGGGGCACAGCCAAATCATATCAGATATGGTGGCAAAACTTAGGCAAAGAAAGATGAGTTTAGGAAAAACTTGGACAGTTTATAACTAAAAATAAAGAAGAAAAAGTTCTAAAAGCCAGGACCCTGAACTGTTCAAAAAGTCAAGTAATTCTAGACCCCAAGGAAAAGATGTGATTTTAAAAGGCTCCGAGAGACAAAGACCCAGTGAGACTTCTTAGTTGAATGGAGTGACTCATCTTAGAGGCAGATACCAGTTTTGAGGCAGACAAGTTGCCAGTCTACTCACGTCTAGTAGCCTCAAGCTAGCTGCCATTACATTGAGAGAGGCAGGGATGGGGATGAGGAAGTGAAAAAGTTAAAAGATCTGTGTTCCAAATTCACAAAACATCTTTGAATGTAGTTAACAGCACATAGATCTAATTAGAAGTAAATAAATCAGAAGCATGTTAACTATTTCACGGAGTTTGCTGCCAAGTAATTCTTGAGCCTTATCTAAGAAAAGCCTATTACTGTTGAATGAGTCCTAAAACAGCTCTCATGCAGGATGTAGACCATGTGAACTGTGCAGCTCTCAAGGAGGGTACACTCTCCAGCATCCACAGCAGAGGTGGCCAAGATGCATAATAAACCAGAAAGAATGTTCCTGAGTGCAGCCTAAGATCATGAAGAACAAAAAGCAAGTGAGTTTTTCCTTCAGAGAGGAGAACTGGGGTTTATTCAAAAGGCTTTTCTCCCTTTCATAATAAAGGACCTTATAGCATAGGCCCAGTGGAATTTCAGAATTGCTACAGACCAGGGACTACTTACTAAGCATCTTTCAATTAAGTACTTTTCTGAGTGGAAGTGTCCATATGGTTATTCGGCCCCTGTTCCACCACTGCACACTGTATATGGGCAGGAGAATAACTTGTCTTTTTAGTTCATACAGTGTTGCACCATAAGAAGCCACATCAGATGTAAATGAAGATGGTCACCCTGAAATCCTGGGCTTTGAGCTGGTTTCAATGCAGATTGGATCCCTCGGTTGCTGCCTTTGGAAAGGCATGAACATGCTCTGCCTGTAGGAGAAAGAATGAAATGTGTATTTGGTGACAGGAAGTAGGGACTATTGCAGTGGCTATGCTAGGTATTTATTAAACTCATTTCATTTTCTTGCTGATCACACTGGAAGACCATCTTGATGACTCTATTTTGTTAGCGGAGCCATATGACTGAGTTCTGGCTAATGGATTTTGGGTGGAGGTGATGTGCACCTCTTCCAGATCTGGCCATCAAATCCCGCACATAACCCTCCATGTTATCTTTCTCCTTTAAATAAACTTAGAAGCTTTGTATTGACATGAAAAGAGCCTTGTTGAATGACTATAAAAATCAAAACAGGGCAATGCAACTCCATCCCAGCTCCCTTCCACTAGTGATTTTGGTCAAGAGTGAGCAATAAAATTTTATTATCTTATAATGAGACTGTTTTTTATTTGTTACTGCAGAATAACTTAGCCTAGCCTAATTAATACAATCAATCAACTTTCCTGCATTGGATTATTTTTATTGGCTTACTATATATTAATTAATATTGCCTTTGAAAATATCTTTCTCTGAGTCTCAGTGACTCCTTCAGCCTATTTCTGCTCCCTGCTGAAAGCACAACTGTGTGAAATAGTCTGCTTCTTCCCTCAAAGTCTCCACTTCCTCCCTCTCTTATTAATACCAAGCCCAATATTCATTTCTTTATTCTTATTTAATCTGAACCCCTATCATGGGTTGTAATTGTTGACCATGGCCTGCTTTTGGGTTTTCTTTCTATCATATTGTCATTTCTTCTTGACTGCCTTGCTGGCTTCGTCTGTTCTCCAGATCTCAGAATGCAGGAGCAACCCACATCTTCTCTTAGTTATCAAATTTATACCCACGGTGATCTCAGTCACACCCATGACTCTAAATTGCACTATACTTACACCAGGGGAACCCAGATCTATCAGTTTAGCTCAAAACTCTAACCTGAGAGCAAGATCCCCATATTCAACTCTCTACTCGATATCTCAGTGGAGGCCTAATCAGTATCTCAAACTTAACATGAACAAACAGAACTACTGTCATCGATTTTATTCTTCCCCAAGATTTTTCATGTCTATAAATGTCATCATTGTCTTTGGCCCTATACCTAGGATGCCTCTCTGACTCTTCAATGATTCATCTTTTTCTCACATCCCTTAGTCAATCCACCAGCAATTTCTCCTCATCATCTCTACCTACCACTGTTGTAATGAAGCCACTGTCACTGTTTGGCTTTATAATACCTCCTAGCTGACCTTGGTGCTGCTTTTATAGTCTCCTCAGAGAAGCCAGTGGGACCTTTTGTAAATATAAATCAGAGAATGTCACCCTCCTGCAAAAAGCCATTAGGAGTCTCTTATTGCCACCACAATAAAATCTAGATTCCTTACTTCACCCTACAGGGCCTTACATAATCTGTCCCCTGACTGCCTCCCTAATCCCATCTCTTACACTTGCTGCCTCATGTGGTAAATCTCACTCTTACTGCTCCTCTCATTGTTCTGCAGTCATGTAAAGTTTATTCCTACCCTAGGACCTTTGCACTCCCTTTTCCTTCTGGTTGGAATGATTTTCTTTCTGATCTGATCAGGGCCAGCTCCTTCTCATTATTCTGATTTCCTTGTAAATATCCTCACCTCAGAGAAATAAACAGACAATCCCTCCAGCAATTTTCCACCACTTTAATCAATCTTCTTTTCTTCATAGCACACACCTACAACTGAATTTATTATTTTTTCTTTATCTGTGACTCTGATTCTAAGGAGGTTTGACTGTATTTTAATAAGGGATATATTTCCAATATTTTAGCTTAAATCTTTATATTATTATTTATAAACAAGTAAAGAAAACTTTGGATGTTTAGCCTTTCTACTAGGAAATGTCAAGCAGGAGCTAATTATAAGGAATGTGTCAGGAATTGAAGAGAGATGCTGGCTTTTGCGCAGAGAAACTTACTAAAACCATCAGTTCAAATAATTACTTAATTATAGTATGCCACAGTTTGAATGTCACTTGATTATGGCTCCATTTCCATTTACAGTCAAGATTCTAGTGCAACCAGCACTTTGAAATGCCATGGCAACATTGGCTGCTGGAACATCTTATCCTTGGTGAGGATGTTTTCTATTCTTCCTGGTTGCTTGGGTACCACTTTCATTACATTGCTATCAAATTTTTTCCCTACAACATTTCTATTTTCAGAGGTAGTCTCACCCTTTAAGCATTCGTCTTTCAATTGACAGAATCACATCCTCACCTTTTAATGCCATACTCAGGTGGGATTCTCTGTGATGGAGGCTTTAGTCTGGCTTCAGTCCTCACTTCCCCATTATCAGCTCTTAGTCCTGTCCTGTCCCTGGTTTTCTTCCTGCAGTCCTGCTGAACATGTGACTCAGTTTTTCCAGCCTTACCTCTTTATTTCTGATCAGGCACTTCCAAGGGTATAAGAGTAGTCTAGTCATCAATTTCCTTATTGTTAAAACGATGTCACTTCTTATTCTTGCATCCAGATTCCTGGGTAGCACTCATTGAACACACAGCCTAGAGGGTGTTCTATAAACAGAAGACTTGAGATCTTACAATAGTAAGGGAGATTCAAATGCTTAGAAACTTAACAAAAAATTGTTCTGTAGTCTTTAACCGGTGTCTTAATTCTTTCCATTAAATCAGTTCATGAGAAATCATAGCAATTCTGTATTGTTCAGGGTGGTTTCAAAGATGTCAGTTGAGCCTTAACTGATACAAATACCTCTTAGAGAACTATTTTGCTTCTAGACTTCTTTTCATTGGACCAATCCACTTGGCTAAAGTCCTGAGAGATCTAATCTGAATTAACACTAACTACCTTTTTGAATAGATCAAAAAGTTTTAGAGTTAAACTTTTAAATTTGAAAAATGAATAGACCCATCTGAAGGGAAAAATACTCTTCTTATTCTTGATGAGATCTCTGTTTTATTGTTAGGGCTGGCATAACAAAATATCACTGGGTGTCTCACAGCTTTGAAGACTAGAAATTCAAAATCAAACTTTTGGCAGGGTTGGTTTCTTCTAAGGGCCATGAGAGAAGAATCGTTCCCAGGCTTTTTCTTTGGCTTTTCAATGGCCATCTTCTCCCCTTGTCTTCAAATTGTGTCCCCTCTGTACATGTCCGTATCCAACTTTTCAGTCATATTGCACTAGAGTACATCCTAGTGACTTTGTTTTAACTTAATTACCTCCGTAAATATCCTGCCCCACATATGGTCACATGCTAAGGTACGTAGGGTTAGGACTTCAACATGTGAACTGTGGAGGGGGCACAATTAAGCCCATGAGAAGATCTTTAGCCTTTAAAAAAAATCCCATTAAAAGTTTCATTATGTGGCTACTGTTAAAAAGTCAACAAATAACAGATGTTAGCAAGGTTGCATGTAACAGAGAATGCTTATAAACTGTTGGTAAAAATGCAAATTAGCTGAGGCTCTGTGGAAAGCAGGGGAGAGATCTCTCAAATACATAAAAATAGGAGGGCAGCACCAAGATGGCCAAGAGGAGGCAACATTGTAATGTAGCTTGCAGCAGATGAGATGCAGAGGGCTAGAGGACCTCATGATTCCAAGTGAGGTGCAGGATTCATCTTGGGGGGACTGGAAGGACTCTGAAAGTAGCCAGGGAGGGAGCCAAAGCATGGTGAGAGCCACCCCGGGAGAACGAACCAAGCCAGGGTGGGGGACATCCCCACCTGGAATGTGTAGCCGGCTTGGAAGGTTGGAGGACTTTACCCCCTTGGGGCTCTGATTTGGATCCTGTGCTTACCTCATCCCTCCTGCAACCCACAGTCCATGAGAGCCTCATCAGACTGAGGGGTGCTGTGGATTGTTGATGCAAATCTGAGTGACAGCTCCCTCCTAGTGCAGCAAGTTTTCGGCCAGACCTGGGTGGAAGTTTGGACTAGCACCAGCAGGACGGAACAACCCATCCCACAGAAAGAGGCAGAGTTGAAAGCAGGAAAAGAGGTCATAAGGGCTGGCAGGCCCCACCCTACATAAAACTCAAACTGAAGCCCATGCTCCAATGAGCTTGGCAGCAAATACACCAGTTTGACCCCAAACAGGAAAATCGAGCTCAGGAAAGTAGAGAGGTCATTGGGAAGGTGGGGCTAATTTCACCACAAACAAACCCCAGGGGAAGACCACCCACCCAGGAACCTGACTGAATCCAAGGTAGTCCAGCAGTGCCTCTACAGGCCAAAAAAGATATAGCTCCACCTGGAACAGAAAGAATGTTCACTCAAAGATTTCTCCCGAAATCACCAACTTCAAAGATTAAAGGGAGATAAATCCATGAAGATGGGGAAAAAAAAACAGTGCAGAAAGGATGAAACCTTTAAAGACCAGAACACCTTGTGCCCTCCCAGGGATCACAACTCCTCACCATCAAGGGAACAAAACAAGACAGGAAATGAGTGTGATGAATTGACAGAAGCAGGCTTCAGAAGGTGAATAATAATAAACTTCTCTGAGTTAAAAGACCATGTTCTGCCCAATGCAAAGAAACTAAGAACCTTGAAAAAAGATTAAATGAAATTCTAACTAGAATGACCAGCTTAGAGAAGAACATAAATGACTTGATGGAGCTGAAAAGGACTGCACAAGAACTTCACAAGGCATGCACAAGTTTCAACAGCAGAATCGATCAAGCAGAAGAAAGGATATCAGAGACAAAAGATCAAATCAAAGAAATAAAATAAGAAGGCAAGATTAGAGAAAAAAATAGTAAAAAGAAACAAAGTCTACAAGAACTATGGGATTATGTGAAAAGACCTAATCTCGGCTTGATTGGCATACCTGAATGTGACAGGGAGAATGAATCCAAGTTGTAAAACACTATTAAGGATATTATCCAAAAGAATTTCCCCAACCTAACAAGGCAGGCCAACATTCAAATCCAGGAAATACAGAGAACACCACAAAAATATTCCTCAAGAAGAACAACCTCAAGGCACATAATCATCAGATTCACCAGGTTGAAATGAAGGAAAAAATCCTAAGGGCAGCCAGAGAGAAAGGTTGAGTCACCCACAAAGGAAAGACCATCAGACTCACAGATCTCTTGGCAGAAATTCTACAAGCTAGAAGAGAGTGGGGGCCAATATTCAACATCCTTAAAGAAAAGAACTTTCAATCCAGAATTTCATATCTGGCCAAACTAAGCTTCATAAGTGAAGGAGAACTAAAATCCTTTAAGGATAAGCAATTGCGGAGAGATTTTATTGCTACAAGACCTGCCTTACAAGAACTCATGAAGGAAGTACTAAACATGGAAAGGAACAACCAGTACCAGCCACTGCAAAAACATACCAAATGGTAAAGAACAATGAAGAAACCAGGTCAACTAACTGGCAAAACAACCAGCCAGTAACAAAATGGCAGGATCAAATTCAAACATAACAATATTAACTTTGAATGTAAATGACCTAAATGCACCAATCAAAAGACACAGACTGGCAAACTGGATAAAAAGTCAAGATCCAACAGTGTGCTGTATTCAGGAGACCCATCTCACATGCAAAGACTAACATAGATTCAAAATAAAGAGATGGAAGAAGATCTACCAAGCAAATGGAAAGCTAAAAAAAAAAAAAAAAGCACGGTTTGGCAAACCAGGGATTTAAAAATAATCTCTTGGACGAATTTATAAAAACAAAATGAAATCATAAAAAAAAAAAAAAAAAAAGCAGGAGTAGCAATCCCAGTCTGATAAAATGAACTTTAAGCCAACAAAGATCAAAAGAGACAAAGAAGGGCATTACATAATGGTAAAAGGATAAATGCCACAAGAAGAGCTAACTATCCGAAATAGTTAGGCACCCCTTGCAGGAGCACCCAGATACATAAAGCAAGTTCTTAATGACCTACAAAGAGAATTAGACTCTTGCACAATAATAATGGGAGACTTTAATACTCCACTGACAATACTGTACAGATCAATGAGACAGAAAGTTAACAAGGCTATCCAGGACTTGAAAGCAGATCTAGACCAAGCAAACCTAAAAGAAATTTACAGAACACTCCACCCTAAATCCACAGAATACATATTCTTCTCAGCACCACATCACACTTATTCTAAAATTGACCACATAACTGAAAGTAAATCAGTCCTCACCCAATGCAAAAGAACAGAAATCATAACAAACAGTCTCTCAGATCACAGCACAATCAAATTAGAACTCAGGATTAAGAAAAGCACTCAAAACTGCGTAATCACATGGAAACTGAACAACTTGCTCCTGAAAAATGAATGGATAAGCAATAAAATGAAGGCAGAAATAAAAATGTTCTTCAAAATCAATGAGAAAGAAGACACAATGTGCCAGAATCTATGAGATACATTTAAGGCAGTGTCTAGAGGGAAATTTATAGCAATGAATGCCCACATGAGAAACAAGGAAAGATCTAAAATGGACAACCTATCATCAAAATTGAACGAGCTAGAGGAGCAAGATAAAAAAACTCAAACAATCTCTCAGATAACAGGGCAATCAAATTAGAACTCGGAATTAAGAAACTAACTCAGAACCTCACAGCTTCATGGAAACTGAACAACTGGCTCCTGAATGTCGACTGGATAAACAATGAAATGAAGGCAGAAATAAAGATGTTCTTTGAAACCAAAAAGAATGAAGATGTGATGTACCAGAATCTCTGGGACACATTTAAAGCAGCGTCTAGAGGGAAATTTATAGTAATAAGTGCCCACACGAGAAGGGAGGAAAGTCTAAAATTGACACTTTATCTTCAAAATTGAAAGAGCTAGAGGAGCAAGATCATAAAAACTCAAAAACTAGCAGAAGACAAGAAATAAATAAGATCAGAGCAGAACTGAAGGAGACAGAGAAACAAAAAACCTTCAAAAAAGCAATAAATCCAGGCGCTGGTTTTTTGAAAAGATCAACAAAATAGTCAGACTGCTAGTCAGATTAATAAAAAAGAAAAGGGAGAAGAATCAAATAGATGCAATAAAAACTGATAAAGGGGATATCACCACTGATTCCACAGAAATACAAACCACCATCAGAGATTACTACAAACAACTCTATGCACATAAACCAGTAAACCTGGAAAGAAATGGATAAATTCCCAGACACCTGCAAACCCCCACCCCCACAAGCCTAAACCAGGAAGAAGCTGAAACCTCGAATAGACTAATAACAAGGGCTCAAATCAAGGCATAATAGTCTATCAACCAAAAGAAGTCCAAGTCCAGACAGGTTCAGAGCCCAACTCTACCAGACGTACAAAGAGGAGCTGGTAGCATTCCTTCTGAAATTATTCCAAACAATACAAAAAGAGGGAATCTTCCCCAACTCGTTTTATGAGACCAACATCATCCTGATACCAAAACCAGGCAGAAATACAACAAAAAAGAAAACTTCAGGCCAATATCCATAATGAACAGAGATGCAAAAATCTTCAATAGAATACTGGCAAACCAATTGCAACACCACATCAAAAAGCTTATCCATCATGATCAAGTAGGCTTTATTCCAGGGATGCAAGGCTGGTTCAACATATGCAAGTCTATAAATGTAATCCACCACATCATCAGAACCAAAGACAAAAACCACATGATTATCTCAATAGATGCAGAGAAGGCCTTCAACAAAATTCAACACCCCTTTATGCTAAAAACTCTCCATAAACTAGGTATCAATGGAATGCATCTCAAAACAATAAAAGCTATTTATGACAAACCTACAGCCAATATCACACTGGATGGGGAAAATCTAGAAGCATTACCTTTAAAAACTGTCATTAGACAAGGGTACCCTCTCTCAACACTCCTACTCAATATAGTATTGGAAGTTCTAGCCAGAATAATTAGGCAAGAAAAAGAAATAAAGGGCATTCAATTAGGAAAAGAAGAAGTCAAATTGTCCCTATTTGCAGACGACATGATTGTATATTTAGAAGATCCCATCATCTCAGCACAAAATCTCCTTAAACTGATAAGCAACTTCAGCAAAGTCTCAGGATACAAAATCAATGTGCAGAAATCACAAGCGTTCCTATATACCAATAACAGAAAAATAGAGAGCTGAATCAAAAACAAACTCCCATTCACAATTGCTACAAAGAGAATAAAATACCTAGGAATACAACAAACAAAGGATGTAAAGAACTTCTTCAAGGAAACCTACAAACTACTACTCAATGAAATAAGACAGGATGCAAACAGATGCAAAAACATTCCATGCTCATGGTTAGGAAGAACCAATATTGTGAAAATAGCCATACTACCCAAAGTAATTTAGATTCAATGCTATCCCCATCAAGCTACCAATGGCCTTATTCACAGAACAGGAACAAACCACTTTAAGCTTCATATGGAACCAAAAGAGAGCCCGCATAGCCAAGACAATTCTAAGCAAAAAGAACAAAACTGGAGGCATCATGCTACCTGAATTAAAACTATACTATAAGGCTACAGTAATCAAAACAGCATGGTGCTGGTACCAAAACAGAGATATAGAGCAATGGAACAGAACAGAGGCCTTGGAAACAATGCCACATATCTACAACCATCTGATCTTCAACAAACCTGACAAAAACAAGCAATGTGGAAAAGATTCCCTCTTTAATAAATGAGGTTGTGAAAACTGGCTAGACATAGGCAGGAAGCTGTAACTGGACCCCTTCCTTACACCTTATACAAACATTAACTTCAGATGGATTAAAGATTTAAACATAAGAACTAACACCGTAAAAAACCTAGAAGAAAACCTAGGAAACACCATCCAGGACATAGACACAGGCAAGGACTTCATGACTAAAGCACAAAAGCCTAAATAGACAAATGGGATCTAATTAAACTTAAGAGCTTCTGCACAGCAAAAGAAACAATCATTACAGTGAACTGGAACCTATAGAAAGGGAAAAAAATTTTGCAATCTACCCATCTGACAAAGGGCTAATATCCAGAATCTACAAAGCACTAAAACAGATTTATAAGAAAAAAACAAACAAACCCATTCAAAAGCGGGAAAAGGATATGAACAGACACTTTTCAAAAGAAGACATATGTGGCCAACAAACATATGAAAAAATGCTCATCATCATTGGTCTTCAGAGAAATACAAATCAAAACCATATTGAGATACCATCTCACACCTTTTAGAATGTTGATCATTAAAAAATCTGGAGACAACAGATGTTGGAAAGGATGTGGAGAAAAAGGAACACTTTTATACTGTTGGTGGGAATGTAAATTAGTTCAACCATTGTGGAAGACAGTATGTCAATTCATCAAGGATCTAGAAATAGAAATTGCATTTGACCCAGCAATCCCATAACTGGGTATATACCAAAAGGATTATAAATTGCTCTATTATAAAGACATGTGCACACATATGTTTGTTGCAGCACTGTTTATGATAGCAAAGACCCAAAGACCTGGAACCAACCCATTGCCCATCAATGATAGACTGGACAAAGAAAATGTGACACATATACACCATGGAATACTATGCAGCCATAAAAAATGATGAGTTTGTGTCCTTTGTAGGGACATAGATGAATCTAGAAACCATCATTCTCAGCAAACTGACACAAGAACAGAAAATCAAACACCGCATGTTTTCTCTCACAGGCAGGTGATGAACAATGAGAACAGTTGGGCACAGGGAAGAGAACAACACTCACTGGGCTAGGTATGGGGGTGGAGGGGAGGGAAGGGGAGGGGAGGGAAAGCAGGGAGCTGGAGAGGATGGAGAGGGATAATACTGGGAAAAATGCCTGATGCAGGCGTGTAGGGGGGTGGGTGGTGGAATGGAGAAAGCAAACCACCATGGAATGTACGTACCTATGCAACAATTCTGCAGGATGCAGGATGTGCACATGTACACCAGAGCCCAAAATACAATAAAAAAAGAGAGAGAAAAATAGAACTACTATTCAACTCAGAAACACCTTAGCTGTATCTATATCTAAAGGAAAATAAGCTGTTCGACCCAAAGCAACCTGTACTCATGCATTTATCACAGCACTGTTCACTAGCAAAGACATAAAACAAACCAAGATGCCTAGCAATGGTGGATCAGATAAAGAAAATGTGGTACATACACATCATGGAATACTATACACTCAAAACAGAATGAAATGATGTCCTTTGAAGCAACATGGATGCAGATGGAGGCCATTATCCTAAGTGAATGAATAAAGAAACAGAAGATCAAATACCACATGTTCTCACTTATGAGAGCTAAACATTGAATACACACAGACATAATGATAGGAAAAATAAACACTGGGGACTCCAAAGATGGGGATGAGGGAAAAGAAGGATTAAAAAAACTAGCCATGGAATACTATTTTCACTATTTGAGTGACACGATCAATGGAAACCCAAATCTCACCATCACACAATATACGCTTGTAACAAACCTGCACATGTACCCTTGAATCTAAAAAAAAAACTCCATTCTGTTTCTTACATGATCTCCTGTAGCTGAACAAGTAAAATATTTTGAACACCTTAGTTTGTTCCTGCCAAGGAATGTTTGCACTGGCTCTTCCTTTAATCTGGATTTTTTCCCCCCAACTTGTCATGTGGCTTTTCTTCAGGCTTCTAAGTAAGTATCACTTTCACAGAGAGGATCTCCCAGACCACTAGTTAGTTCCTTCCTTTTACCCCCATCACCTTCTACTATCAATCATTTTACTCAGCTTTATATTTGTCCATAGTCTTTAGTAATATACAAAATTAACAATTTTAAATTTACTTGAAAAATACAGACATAACAATAACAACAACCATATCTAGTATGTCCTATGTGTTTACTGTATGCTAGCTCCTTCTCTAGGCACCTCATATATATTATTTTATTCACATCTAGCAACCATTTGAAGTAGTCACTGTTTATTTTTAATGGAAAAATTATGAGTGTGTATATTTATGGGATACAATGTGACATTTTGATCTATATATACATTATAGAGAGAGTCAATCAAACTAACATATTCATTGCCTCACCAAATTATTTTTTGTGGTTAGAATGTTAAAAATATATTTTAGCAATTTTGAGGTATGCAATACATTAGCTGTGGTTATCATACAGTGCAATAGATCACTAAAGATATTTCTTTAGTCAAATTGCAACTTTGTACCCTTTGTCAACATCTCTCCTTTCCCCATTTCTCCCTCCCCAATCCCACCCCCACCATCGTCTGAACTACTTTTTACTCGGTGTTTCTCTAACAATGTTTTTAGATTTCACATTTAAGTAAGATCATACAGTACTTGTCTTTCTGAGCCTGGCTTAGTCACTTAGCATAATGTCCTCTATTTTGAATCACATCGTTGCAAATAACAGAATTTCCATCTTTTTAAAGATTGTACAGTATTTCATTGTGTATATATCATATTTTCTTTATCTAGTTATCAGTTGATATACACTTAGGTTGCTTTTATAGCTTGGCTATTGTGAATACTGGTGAAATAAAATGGGAGTGCAGATATCTCTTTAATATACTGATTTCAATTTCTTCAGATATCTGCCTAGAAGTGGGATTTCTGGATCATATGATAATTCTACTTTTTTAGTTTTTTGAGAAATCTCCATACTGTTTTCCAAAATGATGATAGTAATTTACATTCCCAGCAGTGTACAGAGTTTCCTTTCCTCCACATCTTTGCCAACACTTACTATTTGTTTTTTTGTTTTGTTTTATTTTGTTTTTTAAAAGTTTTTGCTCTTTTAATTTTTCTATAAGTTATTGGGGTACAGGTAGTGTTTGGTTACATGAGCAAGTTCCTTAGTAGTGATCTGTGAGATTTTGGTGTATTCATCACCTGAGCAGTACACACTGCACCCTATTTGTAGTCTATTATCTCTCCCTCACCTTTCACCCTTTCTCTCACCTTTCATGCTTTCCTTCCACAAGAGGTCTATTGTATCATTCTTAGGCTTTGCATCCTCACAGCTTAGCTCCCACATATCAGTGAGAACATATGATGTTTGGTTTTCCATTTTTGAGTTACTTCACTTAGAATAATAGTCTCCAATTTCATCCAGGTCACTGTAAATGCCATTAATTCATTCCTTTTTATGGCTGAGTAGTATTCAATCACATACATACATCACAGTTTCTTTATCCACTCATTGACTGATGGGCATTTTGTTGGTTCTATGGTTTTGCAATTGCGAACTGTGCTGCTATAAACATGAGTGTGCAAGTATCTTTTTCATATAATGACTTCTTTTCCTCTTGGTAGATAACCAGTGGTGGGATTGCTGGATCAAATAATAGTTCTACTTTTAGTTCTTTAAGGAATGTCTAAATTTTTCTTCCATAGTGGCTATACTAGTTTACATTTCTATCAGCCATATAGAAGTGTTGCCTGATTGTTGCAACCACACCAACATCTACTTTTTTTTGATTTTTTTTTTTATTATCGCCACTCTTGCAAAAGTGAAGTGGTATTGCACAGTGGTTTTAATTTGCATTTCCCTGGTCATTAGGGAGGTTGAGCATTTTTTCATATGTTTGTTGGCCAGTTGTATATCTTCTTTTGAGAATTGTCTATTCATACCCTAGCCCACTTTTTGATGGGATTGTTTGTTTTTTTCTCACTGATTTGTTTGAGTTTGTTGTGGATTCTGGATATTAGTCCTTTGCCAGATGTATAGATTGTGTTGATTTTCTCCCACTTTGTGGGTTGTCTGTTTAATCTGCTGACTGTTCTTTTTGCTGTGCAAAAGCTATTTAAGTAAGTCCCAGCTATTTATCTTTGTTTTTATTGCATTTGCTTTTGGGTTCTTAGTCATGAAATCCTTGCCCAAGCCAATGTCTAGAAGGGTTTTTCCAATATTACCTTCTAGAATTTTCATAGTTTCAGAAGTCCTTAATCCATCTTGAGTTGACTGTTGTATAACATGAGAGATGAGGATTTAGGTTCATTCCCCCACCTGTGACCAGCCAATGATCTCACCACCATTTGTTAAAAAGAATGTCCTTTGCCTGCTTTATGATTTTGTTTGCTTTGTCAAAGATCAGTGGGCTGTAAGTATTTGACTTTATTTCTGGGTTCTCTATTCTGTTCAATTGGTCTTTGTACCTATTTTTATATCAGTAGCATGTTGTTTTGGTGATTATGGCCTTATAGTATAGTTTGAAATCAGGTAGTGTAATGCCTTTCAGATCTGTTCTTTTTACTTAGTCTTGCTTTGGCTATGCAGGCTCTTTTTTGGAAAATTTTAGAATTGTTTTTTCTAATTCTGTGAAGAATGGTGGTGGTAATTTGATGGAGATTGCATTGAATTTGTAGATCGCTTTTGGCAGTATGGCCATTTTCACACTATTGATTCTATCCATCCATGAGCATAGGATGCATTTTCATTTGTTTGTGTCATCTATGATTTCTCTGAGCAGTGTTTTGTAGTTTTCCTTGTAGAGGCCTTTCACCTACTTGAATATCCCTAAGTATTTTATTTTATTTATTTTATTTTATTGCAGCTATTGTAAAACGGGTTGAGTTCTTGAGTTGATTCTCTGTTGGTCATGGTTGGTGTATAGAAAGCTACTGATTTGAGTACATTAATCTTGTATCTGGAAACTTTGCTGAATTCTTTTATCAGTTCTAGGAGTCTTCTAGAGGATTCTTTAGGATTTTCAAGGTAAATAGTCATATCATCAACAAATGGTGAAAGTTTGACATCCTTTTTACCAATCTGGATGTGGTATTTTTTTTCTTTATTTTTTTCTTTTGTCTGCTCGCTCTGGCTAGGACTTCCAGTACTATGTAGAAGAGGAATGATAAGAGTGAGCACCCTTGTCTTGTTCCAGTTCCCAGAGGGAATGCTTTCAACTTTTCCACATTCAGTATTATGTTTGCTGTGGGTTTATCATAGATGGCTTTTATTACATTGAAGTATGTCCCTTGTATGCTGATTTTGCTGAGAGTTTTAATCATAAAGTGATGCCTGATTTTGTCAAATCCTTTTTCTGCATTTATTGAGATGATCATGTGATTTTTATTTTAAATTCTGTTTATGTGGTGTATCACATTTATTCATTTGTGTATGTGAAATCATTCTTACATCCCTGGTATGAAACCCACTTGATCTTGGTGTATTACCTTTTTGATGCATATTGGATTTGATTAACTAGCATTTTATTAAGTATTTTGGGTATGTTAATCAGGGGTATTCATCTGCAGTTTTGTTTTTTGGTTTTGTCCTTTCTTGATTTTGGTATTAGGGTAGTGCTGGCTTCATATAATGAATTAGGGAGTATTCCCTCTTCTCTCTCTTGTGGAATAATGTTAAAAGGATTGGTACCAATTCTTCTTTGAATGTCTGGCAGAGTTCTGCTGTGAATCCATCTGGTCCTGGACATTTTTTGCTGGTAATTTTTAAATTACCATTTCAATCTTGCTGCTTGTTATTGGTCTGCTCAGGTTATCTAATTCCTGATTTAAGCTAGAGGGCTGTATTTTTTCAGAAATTTATCCATCTCTTCTAGATTTTCTAGTTTATGTGTGTAAAGGTGTTCAAAGTTGCCTTGAATGATCTTTTGTATTTCAGTAGTGTCAGTTGTAATATTTCCCATTTTGTTTCTTAATAATATTATTTGGATCTTCTCTCATTTTTTTCTTGGTTAATCTTGCTAATGGTCTATCAGTTTTATTTATCTTTTCAAAGAATCAGCTATTGGTTTCTTTTATCTTTTGTATTTTTCTTTTTTGTTTCAATTTTATTTAGTTCTGCTCTGATCTTGGTTGTTTCCTTTCTTCCGCTGGGCTTGGGTTTGTTTTGTTCTTGTTTCTCTAGTTCCTTGAGGTGTGACCTTAGAATGTCAGTTTGTGCTCTTTCAGTCTTTTTGATCTAGGTATTTAGGGCTATAAACTTTGGTCTTAGCACTGCCTTTGCTCTGTCCCAGAGGTTTTGATAGCCTGTGTAATTATTGTCATTGAGTTTGAAAAATTTTTAAATTTCCATCTTGATTTTGTTTTTGACCCAATGAATGTTTAGGAGCATATTATTTAATTTCCATGTGTTTGCATGGTTGTGAAGTTTCCCATTGGAGTTGATTTCCAGTTTTATTCCACTGTGTTCTGAGAGAGTGTTTGACATAAATTCAATTTTCTTAAATTTACTGAGGCTTATTTTGTGGCCTATCTTATGGTCTATCTTGGAGAAAGTTCCATGTGCTGTTGAGTAGAATGTGTATTCTGTGGTTGTTGGATGAAATCTTCTGTATGTATCTGTTAAGTCCATTTGTCCCAAGGTATAGTTTAAATCCATTGTGTCTTTGTTGACTTTCTGTCTTGGTGTCCTGTCTAGTGCTGTCATTGGAGTCTTGAAGTCCCCCACTATTATTGTGCTGCTGTCTATCTTATTTCTTAAGTCTATTAGCAATTGTTTTATAAATTTGAGAGCTCCAGTGTTAGGTGCATATATTTTAGGATTGTGGTATTTTCCTGTTGGACAAGGCCATTTACCATTATGTAATCTCCCTTTTTGTCTCTTTTAACTGCTGTTCCTTTATAGTTTGCTTTGTCTGATATAAGAATAGCCACCTCTGCTAGCTTTTGGTGTTCATTTGCATGAAATGTCTTTTTCTACCTCTTTAAATTTATGTGAGTGCTTATATGTTAGGCAAGTCGCTTGAAGGCAGCAGATAGCTGGTTGGTGAGTTCTTATTCATTCTGCAGTTCTGTATGTTTTAGATGGAGTATTTAGGCCATTTATATTCAGTGTTAGTATTGAGATGTGAGGTAGCATTCCATTCATCATGTTATTTGTTACCTGTGTATCTTGGGTATTTTTTTGTTTGTTTTTGCTTTTTAAATTGTATTTCCGTTTTATAGTTCCTGTGTGATTTATGCTTTAAAGAGGTTCTGTTTTGATGTGTTTTCAGGATTTGTTTTAATATTTGGAGCTTCTTTTAGCAGTTCTTGTGGTGGCATGGTAGTGGTGAATTCTCTCAATATTTGTCTGAAAATGACTTTATCTTTCTTCATATATAATGCTAGTTTCACTGCCTACAAAATTCTTTGCTGATAATTGTTTTGTTTGAGGAGACTGAAGATAGAGCCCCAATATCTTCTAGCTTATAGGGTTTCTGCTGAGAAATCTCCTGTTAATCTGATAGGTTTTTCTTTACAGGTTACCCGGTGCTTTTGCCTCACAGCTCTTAAGATTCTTTCCTTCATCTTAACTTTAGATAACTTGATGACAATGTGCCTAGGCGATGATCTTTTGTGATGACTTTCCAAGGTGTTCTTTGTGCTTCATGTATTGAGATATCTAGGTCTCCAGCAAGGCCAGGGAAGTTTTCCTCGATTATTCCCCCAAATATGTTTTCCAAACTTTTAGATTTCCTTTCTTTCTCAGGAACACTGATTATTCTTAGGTTTAGTCATTTAACATAATCCCAGACTTCTTGGAGACTTTGTTCATATTTTCTTATTCTTTGTTTCTTTGTTTTTGTTGGATTGTCATCTTCAATTCCTGAATTTCTTCCTTCTAGTTGTTCAGTTCTATTGCTAACACTTTCCAGAGCATTGCACATTTCTATGAGTGCATCCAATATTTCCTAAAGTTTTGATTTTTTAATTTATTCTATTTTCTTGAATATTTCTCCCTTAATTTCTTGTATCACTTTTTGGGATTTCCTTGCATTGGGCTTTGTCTTTCTTTGCTTCCCTGATTAGCTTAAAAATTAATTTCCTGAATTCAGGTAAAACAGTGATTTCTTCTTGGTTTGGATTCATTGCTGGTGAGCTGGTGAGCTAATGTGATGTTGGTGGGGGGGGGGGTGTTAAATAGGCTTATTTTGACATATTGCCAGGGTTGGTTTTCTGGTTCCTTCTCATTTGAGTGGGCTCTGTCAGAGGAAAGGTCCAGGGTAAAGGCTGTTGTTCAGATGCTTTTGTCCCATGGATTGTTCCTTTGATGTAGTACTCTCTTCTTTTTCTATGGATGTGGCTTCCTGAGAGCCAAGCTGCAGTGATTGTTGTCTCCTTTCTGGGTCTAGCCTTCCAGCAAATCTACCAGGATTGAGGCTGGTACCGAGGTTTGTCTTCACAAAGACAATGTGAACCATCTATGGGTCTCTCAGCTGTGGATACCAGCACCTGTTCTGGTGGAGATGGCAGGGCAGTAAAATGGACTCTGTGAGTGTTCTTAGCTTTGGTACTTTAATGCTCTATTTTTGTTCTGTTGGTTTTCTGCTAGGAGGTGGCACTTTCCAGAGAGCATCAGCTGTGGTAGTATGGAGAGAAACTGGTGGTGAGAGGTGCCCTAGAACTTTCAAGAGTACATACCCTTTGTCTTCAGCTACCACGTGGGTAGAAAAGGACCATTAGGTGGGGCAAGAATAGGCATGTCTGAGCTCAGACTCTCCTTGGGCGGGTCTTGCTATGGCTGCTGTCAGGGATGGGGGTGAGGTTTTCAGGCCAATGAAGCTGTTACCTAGGATCATTATGGCTGCCTCTGCTGAGTCATGCAGGTTGTCAGGGAAGTGGGGTAAAGCCAGCAGTCACAGGCTTCACCCAGCTCCCACACAATTTGAAGGGGTGGTCTCACTCCCACGGTGTCACCCCCAGCAGCACCAAGTCTGTTTCCAGGCAGTGGGCATGCAGGGCTTGAGGACTTGTCTGGGGCTACCTACCTCCCAGCTGCAAGAAAAAAAGGGCTCTGGTTCTTCCCCTGCCTGTGGAGTTGACATGCTGGGTTTATGCCCTCCCCTGAGTTCTGGCCAGATGGCCTCTCACCTGGTTCAGATTGTTACAAAGTTCAGCTGGAGATCTCCTACTCCCTGTGGTGATCTCCCTGCACCTTTCTTCAGCCCCCCAAAAGGATTCCTGTATGCCAGGCAGTAATGGCCTGTCTGGGGACCCAGCAAGCTCCCAGGGCCCCTCCCACTTCTTCTTCCACCCCTGTATCCCACTCAGTTCTCTAAATTGACTCAGCTCCAGGTAAGGTTGGAAACTTCTCCTGCAAAATAGACCTTCAGTTTCCCCACACCCAGTTGGGGGGTGTGTTTGGGAGTGGAGGATCTCCCATTCCCAATTCTGCAGTTTGGGCACTTACAGTATTTGGAGTATCTCCAGGTTACGAAAGAGGAGTCCACTTCCTTCAGAGGGTCTATAGGTTCTCTTGGGATTCCTGGTTTGTTCTTGCAGTTGTTCAGGAGCTAAAATTCATGATGCAAGCCTCCACATTCTGTTCTGTCTGTCAGAGTTAGCGCTGTAAACTCGACCTGCTTCTGGTCCACCATGATCATTTTTGACTATTTGTTTTTTTGATAATAGTTATTCTAACAGGCATGAGGTGATGTTTTATTGGGGTTTTAATTGGTATTTCTTTGATGATTAGAGAAATGTTTAGTAGTTTTTCATATGTCTGTTGGCTATTCATCTTTTTTTCTTTGAGAAATGTCTGTTAAGATCCTTTGCCCATTTCTAAATTGGGTTATTTATTATATTGCTATTCAGTTTCTTGAGTTCCTTATATATTTTACATATTATCCCTTTATCAGATGTATGGTTTGCAAATATTTTCTTCCAATCCCTTGTGGGTTGTCTCTTCACACTGTTAATTGTTTCCCTTGCTGTGAAGAAACTTTTTAGTTTGATACAGTCCCATTTGTTGTTTTTACTTTTGTTGCCTGTGCTGTTGAAGTCTCATCTCAGAAATAATTTCCCAGATAGTATCATGGAATTTGTTCCTATGTTTTCTTTTAGTAGCTTTATAGTTTTGGATCTTATGGTTACATTTCTACTAGTTTTTATTTGATTTTTAAATATGACACGAGATAATGGTGTAATGTCATTCTTCTGCATATGGATATTCAGTTTTCTCAACACTAATTTTTAAAGAGATCATGCTTCCCTCATCGTGTGTTCTTGGAATCTTTATTGAAAATTAATTGAGGTAATTACTATTTTTAACATCATTTTTCCAATGCAGAAACATGTTTATTTTCTTATTTATCATTGTACATTGTGTAACATATGTCAGGAACATAAATATTTGTTGAATGGTTACAAATACAAAGTGGAAACAAATAGAAATTGTTAAAGCCAGCTGGCAGAGCTTGGTTATTCATATCCAGAATTGACGTATAGAAGAGTATTTAGCTCATGGTTCTGCAGTCTGAAATTCCAAGGGCATGGTGGCAGCTCTGGTAGGGTCCTCATGCCATATCATACACAGTAGAGAAGCATGTTTTGCATCAGGAGCAAAACATGAGGGGAAGCCTTACTTCATAATAACCCACTCCAGCCATAAGTAATCCACACCCTTGAGAGTGAGAACACACTTTCTTGAGAATTAGCCTAGTCCCATAACAGTGGCATTAATCCCTTCATTAGGATGAAGCCCTGATAACCCAAATACTTCTTAAAGGTCCCATCACTTCTCAACACAGTTACATTGGGAATCAAATTTCAACATGAATTTCAGAAGGGAAAAACCAGATTCAAACATAGCAGTAATTTTAAAAATATTTAAATGAGAACACAACACTGAAAAATTCTTATAGATTTCACAATATCTGAGAATGTATACATGGACTTTCATGGTATAAGGTCACTAAATTATATGATCTGTGGTTCTCAACTAAAAGTATGCATTGGAACCAACTAGGAAACTTTAGATAACTATAAATGCTTGGCTCCCAGACCCACTGAATTAGAATTCTTTGAAAAGGGTCAAAGTATGTGAGTTGTGAACTCTAGACTGAAACTTCAAATTAAACCTAGAGGTAGAAATAAAAAACTTTACTGCCTTAGGGGTCAGGGTAATCATAACTTGCTAGGTAGACAGTGAAGTAGCTTATTGAAACCAGCATAGACTTCAGAAGGAATTTGACCAGGGTTCAAATCATGGCTCCAGTGTTATGAACTGAGTGTTTATGTCTTTTGAAATGCATATATTAGAACCTACTCCCTTATGCTACTTGGAGATAAAGGCTTAAGGAGGTAATTAGACCACGAAGGTGGAACCCTCATAAATGGGATTAGTGAACTCATATGAGGCCAGAGAGCTAGTTTGCTCTTTTTCTGCCATGTAAGACAGACAAGAAGTTGACAGTCTGCAACTCAGAAGAGGGCCCTCACCAGAAATTAGCTATGCTGGTACCCTGATCAGAGACTTCTAGCCTCCAGAATGGTGATAAATAAATCTTTGTTGTTTACAAAACACATGGTCTACAGCACTTTGTTGTATCATACTGAATGAACTATAATAGGATTAGAGAAAGGAACCTTATGGCCTTGGGATCAGGGTGAACATACCTCGTTCTTGCAATGTGGGGACTGGAGTAGCATATTGGAACCATCATGGACTTTCGAAGTCATTCAGATTGGGATTTAAATCTAAACTCTATCCTTGCTTTTGGTGTAAATAACTTAAACTCCCAGAGCCAATGATTCCTCAAATGTAGAATGAATATAAAATTTCCTGTTTTATAATGTCATTCTGAAGGTTATAGAAAATTAAACAATGTTTGATATAGCATCTGGCCCAAAACTAAGTCCTCAATACATTAAAACTACTCTAAATAGAAAGCTCAAGGGAAAGTAAGGAAATGGAGGGGTAGCTTTTTTGTTACTTGTAAGTACATTAAAATCAGTCTTTTTTATTTTATTTTTTTGTAGAGACTGAGCTTCCCCATGTATGTTGCCCAGACTGGTCTCGAATTTGAGAGCTCAAGCCATCCACCTGCCTTGGATTCCCAAAAGGCTGGAATTACAGGCATAGGCCACCACACATGGCCAAATCCAGTCTTTGAAATATCTGAAAGAATTCTTTCAGCCAGAATTTGCTACTCTAAGCACACCAGAGCTTTCAGATGTACTAAATACTAATATGACCCTTGGTATCAAAGTTTTTGCTGTAGAATCACTTTCTTGGTCCTGATTAATAAAATCTCAAATCTCACAAGAAGTCAGGAATGATTTCTTTCTAACCCAGAGATTCTTGAGGCTTCTGCAAAGTAGCAGTGACCAGTATCTCCCACTCAGTTACAGAGGACCAAAGGTGATTTTAGCTACAGTTGCAAGGAAATAAATTGCAGCCAATTTTTTCTTTGGTCTAAATTGAACACTTTGAGAAAAATCAGCAGGTATTATTTCATTATCTCAAGTCATCCTAATATCCTAGCAAAGGAAAATCACCCATTAAGTAGATTTAAGTGGAGAAACTACTGGAAACTCAGAATAGTTCTCCATCATATGGATGACATGGCAGGGATTCTATCCTTAAAGACACTGTCATTTCCAAATCCTACAGAAAATCGGACATTGTCAGCCTTTTCTCTGCAGATGCAAAGGTGATTAGCACATAGTTTAAATCACTTACTCTTTCTGTTGTTCACCTGCCACAGTTTAACTGGAAATAATTTGCATAACTGAATTTTCTCTTCTTTCATGTTGTGCTGGGAGCTTCTTGTGAGTTACTCCATAGGGTGAATTAACTTAATGTATTCGGTATGTATGAAAAATTAACAGATGTTTGATGAAGTCTAAATCTATTTTGCTTTGTTTAAATATGCGATTTAAGCTCATCTGTCTTCAAAAAGCTCTTAAGTGATTCAAATAAATAGTCAACCACTAAGCATGTTACCAAGGTAAGACTCTACCCAGAGAAAGTATGTATGCCAAATTGTATTTTAATTTTTCAAGGAAACAGATGATTTTCATTGTTTGAAGTGCTTACCACTTCTAAGAAGAGGTTAGAGCCTATGCCTTGCTGAGTGTTTCTGTAGCTTCTAGAAAATTGAGGAAACAAATTTGCCAGCAGGAGTGGTGTTCTATATTAGAAAATGTGCACATTGGCAGATGGTCAAGGGAGTGCTACCTGAGTGTAGAGAGCCATTTAGTTCTATTCAGATTTAAATCTCTAATTTTAGCTGAACATGAGAGTGAAGCAATAGACCCATTTGTTGCATTCATGCTTGGCTGAAGTCAGAGGAAATGCAATATTGGTATTATCCACTCTCATAGTTATGGACCTGCCTATTTGCAAATGGGTCATTGTTTAAATGTATTTGTATAGTAATGAAAGCATAATCTCCAGCTGAATAACTTAATGGAGATAATAATACCACTTGTCAAACATCTATTGCAGAGTGTTTACCGTGTGGTAGGTGGAATTCAGGAACAAGATTCTATAATTGAGGACACTCTTTCACAACCTGACATACATCTACTTTGGCTACACAGGGCTTGAAGATACATGCAGAGCAGTTTTAGGTTTATAAAAACAAATCATCCAGGTTCCTTTGAAAACACATTTCTATTAGTTATTCTATAAAAACTTCTGAAGCATGCAGTTTAAAAACCAAATACCTATTTACTCTGTCCATGAACCTAAACTGAAACATTTTCTCTGCTGTTTTTTAGTGATGAATTTATTAGTGATTTAGTTACTATAGTTAGTATGGTGGGACAAGAAAATTTAAGTAATTAGATTACAACTAACAGTTTAATTCCTATTTCAGAAGTACAAATAGTGTTGGAGGTGAAGGAATCTTACAAGGTGCTCTAGTTCAACTCCTTGATTTGACAGATAAGGAAAAACCAACTTGCTTAAGGTCGAACCACTAATTAATGGCAGAATCAGAAGACAGATCTGGGTGAGCCCAGATTAATTAGGACAATTAAAATTAACGGCAGCACAAGCCCTATCAATAATTTTCCTGACAATACTTCATTCCATCAGTTTTCTTTTAGCTCACTATAAATTTATTGAAAAACAAAATTATTAATAGATCACTTCTGTTTCCATTGCAAAATCATGTACAATTATATAAATAAACTAGAATTTCTAAATTAGTAAAAGTTTCTTCAGACACAGATAAAACATTTATGAAGTCATATGGTTTCTTGATATTGCATTTCATGGATCTCCTACTAGCTTTTCTTCTAAAGATCACCTCAAGACTGCTGAACAAGTACTTGTCTGAAGATTTAAAGGTTTGTATAGCTTTATGGACCCTTGATAGGGTTTTATATATATAGTTTTAATATATATTAAAAACCATAATACACTAAATCTCTGGCCAAAGCCATGATGATACTCTTGGAATTCCAGGGCATATATGTATAAGTTTCTACAATAGCCCTGTATTCTCTCCTCCTGCCAATAATACCCTTGATTTAGATTTTTTTCTTTATGTGAATGTTCTCATTTTATTCTACACTTGGCATGCACTTGGGGTGGATGTGTACATCTTTTACTTCATATACAATTTTTTTCCTCCATGAGACTGAAGGAAGAAGATTAAAGGCTTTAATTGAAGATAGGAGTTATCTTGGATTCTCTAAATGTTTCTCTTTCCTTCACTCTTCATATTTCATCCATCAACAAATTAATATTTTACATCTTCCATTTTTTTTTTTTATTTTGCATTCTGGGAAACATGTGCAGAATGTGCAGGTTTGTTGAATAGGTATCCATGTGCCATGGTGGTTTGCTGCACCTATCAACCCATCATCTAGGTTTTAAGCCCTGCATGCATTAGGTATTTGTCTTAATGCTCTCTCTTCCCTTGCCCCTCACCGCCCAACAGGCCTCAGTGTGTGATGTTCCCCTCCCCATGTCTGTGTGTTTTGTTCTACTCCCAGTCATTAGTGAGAATATGCAGTGTTTGGTTTTCTGTTCCTTTGTTAGTTTGCTGAGGATGATGGTTTCTGGCTTCATCCATGTCTCTGAAAAGGACATAAACTCATTCCTTTTTATGATGATATAGTATTCCATGGTGTATATGTGCCACATTTTCTTTATCCAGTCTATCATTGATGGGCTTTTCAGTTGTTTCCAAGTCTTTGCTATTGTGAACAGTGCTGCAATAAACATATGTGTGCATGTATCTTTATAGTAGAATTATTATAATACTTTAGGTATTACATCCAGTAATGGGATTGCCGGGTCAAATGGCATTTCTGATTCTAGATCCTTGAGGAATCACCACACTGTCTTTCAGAATGGTTGAACTAATTTAATTCCCACCAACAGTGTAAAAGCGGTCCTAATTCTCCACAGCCTCACCAGCATCTGTGGTTTCCTGACTTTTTAATGATCGCCATTCTAACTGGTGTGAGATGGTATCTCATTGTGGTTTTGATTCACATTTCTCTAATGAGCAGTATATGTCTGTTGTCCACATAAATGCCTTTTTTGAGAAATGTCTGTTCATATCCTTTGCACACTTTTTGATGGGGTTTGTATTTTTCTTATAAATTTGTTTAAATTCCTTGTAGATTCTGGATATTAGAACTTTGTCAGAGGAATAGATTGCTAAAATTTTCTCCCATTCTGTAGGTTGCCTGTTCACTCTGATGATAGTTTATTTTACTGTGCAGAAGTACTTTAGTTAGATCCCATTTGT
This sequence comes from Cheracebus regulus, assembly GCA_963574635.1. Classification (NCBI taxonomy): domain Eukaryota; kingdom Metazoa; phylum Chordata; class Mammalia; order Primates; family Pitheciidae; genus Cheracebus; species Cheracebus regulus. The sequence continues at coordinate 29,118 of CAUYQU010051062.1, forward strand.
AAATTTTTGCTTTTGTTGCAATTGCTTTTGGTGGTTCAGTCATGAATTATTTGTCCATGCCTATGTTCTGAATGGTATTGCCTCAGTTTTCTCCTAAGGTATTTTATTGTTTTAGGCCTCACATTTAAGTCCTTAATCCATCTTGAGTTAATTTTTGTATAAGGTGTAAAAAAGGAGTCCAGTTTCTGTTTTCTGCGTATGGGAAGCCAGTTTTCTCAGCACCATTTATTAAATAGGGAATTCTTTTCCCATTGTTTTTGTCAGGTTTGTGGAAGATCATATGCTTGTAGACATGTGGTATTATTTCTTATGTCTCTGTTCTGTTCCATTGGTATATATATCTGTTTTGATACCAGTACCATGCTGTTTTAGTTACTGCCACCTTGTAGTATATTTTGAAGTCAGGTAGCATGCCTCCAGCTTTGTTCTTTTTGCTTGTCTTAGATTTTGATTGTCTTGGCTATACAGCCTCTTTTATGGTACTGAAATTTAAAGTAGTTTCTTCTAATTTTCCAAAGAAAGTCAATGGTAGCTTGATTGGAATAGCATTGAATCTATAAACTACTTTGGGCAGTACAGCCATTTTCACAATAATGATTCTTCCTACCTATGAGCATGGAATTTTTTTCATTTGTTTGTGTTCTCTCTTATTTCATTGAGCAGTGAATTGTAGTTTTCCATGAAGATGTACTTCAGATGCCTTGTAAGTTGTATTCCTAGGTAATTTTTTTTGTAGCAATTGTGAATGGGAGTTTACTCATGATTTGGCTTTCTGTTTGTCTATTATTGGTATATAGGAATGCTTGTAAGTTTTGCACATCTATTTTGTATACTGAGACTTTGCTGAAGTTGATTATCAGCTTAAGGAGTTTTTGGGCTAAGATCATGGGGTTTTCTAAATATACAATCATGTCATCTGCAAACAGAGACAATTTCACTTTCTCTGTTACTATTTGAATACCCTTTATTTCTTTCTCTTGCATGATTGTCCTGGCCAGAACTGCTAACACTACATCGAATAGGAATGGTGAGAGAGGGCATTTTTTCTTGTGCTGGTTTTCAAAGGGAATGCTTCCAGCTTTTCCCCATTCCGTATGATATTGGCTATGAATTTGTCATAAATAGTTTTTATTATTTTGACATATGTTCCATCAATACCTAGTTTATTGAGAGTTTTTAGCATGAAGAGATGTTAAATTTTTTCAAAGGCCTTTTCTGCATCTATTGAGATAATCATGTGGTTTTTGTCATTGGTTCTGTTTATGAAATGGATTACACTGATTGATTTGCATATGTTAAACCAGACTTGCATACCAAGGATGAAGCTGACTTGATTGTGGTGGAGAAACTTTTTGAGGTGCTGCTGGATTTGCTTTTCTAGTATTTTATTGAGGATTTTTGCATCGATGTTCATTAGGGATATCAGCCCGAAATTTTCTTTGTGTGTGTGTGTGTGTCTCTGCCAGGTTTTGGTATCAGCATGATGCTAGTCTCATATAATGAGTTAGGAAGGTGTCCCTCTTTTTCTATTGCTTGGAACAGTTTCAGTATGAATGGTACCAGCTCCTCTTTGTACCTCTGGTAGAATTTGGCTATGAATCTCCAGATTTGACAGTAATTAATAGCCTACCAACCAAAAAAGGCCCTGGACATTCACATCACTAGCCAGTTTTCCCCAGCACCATTTATTAAATAGGGAATTATTTCCCCATTGTGTTTGTCAGGTCTGTGGAAGATCAGATGGAAAAGAATTTCCTACTTAATAAATGATGCTGGAAAACCGGCTAGCCACGTAAATGTCCAGGACTTTCCTTTGGTTGGTAGGCTATTAATTATTGCCTCGATTTCAGAACTTGTTATTGGTCCATTGATGGATTTGTATGCCTTCTATATTTCTTAAGCTCATCTCTCTTTTTTATCCCTATCATCTTTGTCATAATTCCTTGTCATTGATCTTCCATCTCTATCATTATTGTCAATAACTTCCTATCATTACTGCAATTGTGTTCTATTTTTACTCCCTATATGGCATAAGGCCTTTCTTTCATCATGTGATTCCTTCTATCTCTCCTCTCTTTTTTCCCAACAGTCCTTATTCTACACTATTGGTCTGTCCACAGTGAACCACGGTTCTCCATACATACTACATTAATTCTTACCTACATGCCTTCATTCATACTCTTGCAGTGCCTGAAATGCCATGATCTCATTTAATCACCTGCCTAACCAGAACTTGTGATATTTTTGAAGGAACAGAATACTTAATTTATTCACTGAACAAACATTTATATAGCACTGTTATATAGTGAACGTCATTCTAATATAATAGCTTGTAAACTGTAACCCATAGATCAGATCTAGTCTGTTTTTCTAAATAACAACTTTATTGAGATATTTATTGAAATATGTGTATCATGAATTTTATTCTATTAAATACAATGAAAATGTTTTTATATATTGAGAGTTGTGCAATCATAAACACGTCTAATTTTAGGGCACTTCTATTGCCCCCAAAAGAAAACCCATTTCTCATCATTCCATTGCCCTCTCCCTGAGACCCTGCACTTTCTGCCTCTATGAATTAGTCTTTTCTGGATATTTCACATAAATGTAATTATGTATTTGGTCTGTTATGACTGGATTCTTTTATGTAGCATAATATTTTCAAGGTTCATTTATGTTGTAGTATGTATCAGTGATTCATTCCTTTCTAGTGAAAAAAAATTTCATTGTATGAGCATACATTTTATTTATCCTTTTATCAGTTGATAAATATTAAGTTGCTTTTGCTTTTTGGGTATAATAAATTATGTTGCTATAAATGTTTATTACGTTTTATGGGGATATATGTTTTCACTTCTCTTATTTACCTAAAGGATAATTTATTGGACCATATGGCACCTCCATGTTTAACTTTTTATGGAACTGCCAAGGTGTTTTCCCACAGTGGTTGTACCATTTTGCATTCCCACCAGAGTTCAAATTATTCTACATCCTGATCAATATTTGTTAATGTCTATTATTTATTTTACATCTTCCCCTGAAAGTATAGTAATATCTCAATTTGGTTTTAATTCACATTCACCTAGTGATTAACAAGGTGGAGCATTTTTGATGTACTTACTGGCTTTTGTATATCTTCTCTGAGGTAACATCAGTTCAGCTGATTTATCCATTATTAATTGAGTTATTTGACTTTTATAGTTGAGTTTTAAGAGTTTTTTATGTGTTCTAAATTCAAGTCTCACATAAGATGTAGAGTTTGCAAATGTTTTCACCCATTCAGTGGATTGTCTGTTTACTTCTTTGAATCTGAATTAGATTTTACACTTCTTGACAAATTCTGGTAGTTAGTGTCTTTCTATAAATGTCTCTGTTTTACCGATTTTATCTCATTTGTAGCATACAATTTTTCATGGTGTTCTCTTATACTCCATTTTATTTCTGCAAGACAGGCAGTGATGTCCCACATTTATTAGTCATTTTTTCTATTTAAACTTCTCTCTCTTTTCTTGGTCAGTCTAATTAAAGTTGTTGACCCTTTTAAAGAAACAAGTTCTGGTTTTGTTGATTTGCTCTATTATTTTTCTATTCTTTATTTCAGTTATTTTTCTCTAACCTTTATGTTTTCTTTATTCTATTTGCTTTGAATTTACTTTACTCTTTTATTTTTTTATTATTTGCTAAGAAGGAATGTTAGAGTATTGATTTAAAGTCTTTCATTTTAATGTTTACAAAGCTCTCAAAATCTCTGGAATATAGCAAAAGCAGTGCTAAGAATAGAGTTTCTAGAGCTAAATGCCTACATCAAAAAGATAGAAAGATCACAAATTGACGACCTGATAGCATATCTCAAAAACTAGAAAAACAAGAAGAAAACAAACCCGAACCTATCAAAAGAAAAGAAGTCAAGATCAGATCAGAACTAAATAAAATTAAAACAAAAATTAATACAAAGGATGAATGAAATTAAAAGTTGGCTCCTTAAAAAGATAACCATTTGAAAAAAATCAACAAAATAGACACATAGCTAGCCAGATGAATAAAAGAGAGGAGATAAGAATCAAATAGATGCAATAAAAAAACAATAAAGGTTATATCATTGCCGATTCCACAGAAATACAAATTACCATCAGATATTATTACAAACAACTCTATGCACATAAACCAGTAAACCTGTAAGAAATGGATATATTCCTGGACACTTCCACCCTCCCAAGCCTAAACCAGGAAGAAGTTGAAACCCTGAATAGACCAATAACAAGGGCTGAAGTTAAGGCAGCAACTAATAGCCTACCAACCAAAAAAAGCCCAGGTCCAGATGGATTACAGGCAAGTTCTACCAGACATACAAAGAGGAGCTGGTCCCACTCCTTCTGAAACTATTCCAAACAATACAAAAAGAGGGAATTCTTCCCAAATCATTTTTTGAAACCAACATCATCCTGATATGAAAACCCAGAAGAGATATAACAAAAAGAGAAAACTTTAGGCCAACATCCATGATGAATAGAAATGCAAAAATCTTCAATAAAATACTGGTAAACAGATTGCAACAGCACATCAAAAAGCTTATCCATCACTATTAACTAGGCTTCATCCTGGGGATGCAAGGCTGGTTCAGCATATACAAGTCTATAAACGTGATCCACCACATAAACAGAACCAAAGACAAAAACCACATGATTATCTCAATAGATGCAGAGAAGGCCTTCAACAAAATTCAACAGCCCTTTATGCTAAAACCCTCAATAAACTAGGTACCGATGGAACATATCTCAAAATAATTAAATCTATTTATGACAAACCCACAGCCAATATCATACTGAATGGGGAAAAACTGGAAGCATTCCCTTTGAAATCTGGCACTAGACAAGGATACCCTCTCTCATCACTACTATTCAATATAGTATTTCAAGTTCTAGCCAAAGCAATCAGGCAAAAAAAAGAAATACAGGGTATTCAATTAGGAAAGGAGGAAGTCAAATTATCTCTATTGGCAGACGACATGATTGTATATTTAGAAGACCCCCTCATCTTAGCCCAAAATCTGAAACTGATAAGCAACTTCAGCAAAGTCTCAGGACACAAAATCAATGTGCAGAAATCACAAGCACTCCTATACACGAACAACAGGCAAACAGAGAGCCAAATCAAGAATGAACTGCAATTCACAATTGCTACAAAGAGAATAAAATACCTAGGAATACAACTAACAAAAGATGTAAAGGACCTCTTCAAGGAGAACTATAAACCACTGCTCAACGAAATAGGAGAGGACACAAACAGATGGAGAAACATTCCATGCTCATGGTTAGGAAGAATCAATATTGTGAAAATGGCCATACTGCCCAAAGTAATTATAGATTCAATGCTATCCCCATCAAGCTACCTGTGACCATCTTCATAGAACAGGAAAAAACCACCTTACACTTCATATGGAACCAAAAGAGACCTCACATAGCCAAGAATTTCTAAGCAAAAACAACAAAGCTGGACGCATCACACTACCTGACTTCAAACTATACTACAAGGCTACAGTAATCAAAACAGCATGTACTGGTACCAAAAGAGAGATGTAGACCAATGGAACAGAACAGAGGCCCTGGGGGCAATGCCACACATCTACAGCCATCTTATCATTGACAAACCAGACCAAAACAAGCAGTGGGGAAAGGATTCCCTGTTTAATAAATGGTGTTGGAAAAACTGGCTAGCCATGTGCAGAAAGCAGAAACTAGACCCCTTCCTGACACCTTACACTAAAATTAACTCAAGGTGGATTAAAGATCTAAACATAAGGCCTAACACCATAAGAAACCTAGAAGAAAACCTAGGCAAAACCATTCAGGACATAGGCATAGGCAAGGACTTCATGACTAAAACATCAAAAGAATTGGCAACAGAAGCCAAAATAGACAAATGGGATCTAATTAAACTCCAGAGCTTCTGTACTTCTTTTATTTTTATTATTTGTTAAGGTGGAATGTTAGAGTATTGATTTAAAGTCTTTCATTTTATGTTAATGTTTACAAAGCTTTCAAAATCTCTGGAATATAGCAAAAGCAGTGCTAAGAATAAAGTTTCTAGAGCTAAATGCCTACATCAAAAAGACAGATTACAAATTGACAACCTGATAGCACATCTCAAACACTAGAAAAACAAGAAGAAAACAAAACCAAACCTATTCTCAAAAACTAGAAAAACAAGAAGAAAACAAACCCCAACCTATCAAAAGAAAAGAAGTCAAGATCAGATCAGAACTAAATAAAATTAAAACAAAAATTAATACAAAGGATGAATAAAATTAAAAGTTGGCTCTTTGAAAAGATAACCATTTGAAAAAAATCAACAAAATAGACAGATCGCTAGTCAGCCAGACAGATAGCTTGCAAAAGAAACAATCATTAGAGTGAACCAGCAACCAACAGAATTGGATAAAATTTTTGCAATCTACCCATCTGACAAAGGGCTAATATCCAGAATCTACGAAGAACTAAAACAGATTTACAAGAAACAAACCCATTCAAAAGTGGGCAAAGGATATGAACAGACACCTTAAAAAGAAGACGTATATGAGGCCAAGAAACATATGAAAAAATGCCCATCATCGCTGATTATTAGAGAAATGCAAATCAAAACCACATTGAGATACAACTTCATGCCAGTTAGAATGGCGCTCATTAAAAAATCTGGAGATGGCTGGGCATGGTGGCTCATGCCTGTAATCCCAGCACTTTGGGAGGCCAAGGCTGGTGGATCATGAGATCAAGAGATCCAGACCATCCTGGCCAACATGGTGAAATCCTGTCTCTCCTAAAAATACAAAAATTATCTGGGCATGG